>CABHPH010147472.1:23743-36723 GCA_902168325.1 Peromyscus nudipes
GTGTGTGTGTGTGTGTGTGTGTGTGTGTGTGTGTGTGTGTGTGTGTGCGTGCGTGCAGGGGGAGGGGGTATGTGGATACACTCCTCATCTTGGTCCGCTCTGGCCGCTGACTGACTGCTTTGTGTAACCTCCGGGGACCAGAAGTTACGAAGCTCATCTGCAGGAGTCGCTGTCCGGACCTGGTGGTGCTGAAACAGCCGCCTGGAGCCCTAAGGCTGAGGGTTTGGGGGCGGGGGTGGGGGTGGACGACCGGAGGGTAGGTGGTAGTGGGGTGGGGAGGAAGGTCTGGATTTGTCCCCAGGCAGGGGGACTGCTACCCAAAAAAGTCTTATCTTCTTTCTCTTCAACCCCCGCCCCCCCCAAGCCCTGTGACACCAGGAACGCTGTAACCAAAGATTAATTGCCTTAATCAAATCGATCCACCCTCTGCAATTAATCTTTTACCAACAAATTAGAAACAATTTACCTCAACCTCCTGGGCCAGGAGGAGAGAAGAGGTAGGATGGTGTGGGGAATGGACAGGATGGGAGACTTTGACAAAACCTACCAAAGGTGCGAGGCGGGCACTTGGGAACCGCTAGGCGTCTAACGCTAGAGGAGGGGGAGGAGATCCGGGTCAGCGGTGGGGTCCGTCGGGTCTGGAAATTCCTGGAGTGCGTTTCAGCTCTGGATTCTCCAAAAGAGTAGAGGCGGAGGGCAGAGGATGAGGCCACTTACCTGTCCGCGCCGCCCGCGCGGTCTCCGGCCCTCCGCGCTCGGTTCTCCCGCCTGCCTGGCGCTCCGCGGCTGCTGCGCGGCTCTGTCTCCCGCGGCGCCCGCCGCCTCCCCCGCGCGGGATCCGCCGCCGCCGCCGCCCGCAGCCCGCGTTCCTCTGCGTTCCTGCTTGCGGGCGGGTCCTCCTCAGCGTCCCGGTCCGGTCCCGCCCCTCCCCTGCTCTCGGTTTCCCGCAGCCCCTTAGCTTTTCCCACTCCCCTTCTCCGCAAGTTTGTAAGTTTGGGGTGAGGGTCGATCTCCTCGCACCCAGCTTCTCGGTTTAGCTTGCTCAGATCTGCACCCCCACTTCCCAGCTCAGACCTGGGCCTCTGACGCCGCCTGTTGGTCAGGCAAGGCCACGGCGCAGAGACAGTCCTTCACCCCTCACCCTCTCAGTGCCCAGTAGTCCAAACAGCACCAAAAGAAGGCGAGGTTGAAGACCCGATAACTGCAGTGAGAGCCAGGGCAAAAGGTTAATCGTGCCCATTGGGTGTGCATAGCCTGGGCTGACAGATTGAGATCCTCACTAGAAAGGTTGTCCCGTGGCCTGCATGTCTCCTGTGCCACCCACAGACAGTTCATTAAGAGCTATACCCCTGTCCCAATTCTGCTGGGCCAAGAGGCTGTGGTGCCTTTTGGAAGAGTTAGTTGGTCTTGGACACCAATTGAGTATCTATGGAACCGAGGGAAGAAAGCTGGGGAGGTTAAAGTCCCCAGAGTGAGTCCTTCTCATCGAGCGGGGTGGAGAAGCTTTAGGGCAAACTGGAGGTAGGGATGGGATGCAAATCATTCTCATTAGGGAGTGTCAAATCTGGGGCGGGGGAGGTTGGCAGGTGTGGGCCAAGGGTTTCTAGGTAGAGCTCAGGGCTCTGGGAGAGGGGTTCTAGGGATGAGGACAGAATTCAGGAGAACTAGGTGGCCTTACATGGGCAGGCTTTCTGCACCGGTCTAATCTCTAGGCAGCTATCCATTTGCTGGTCTCACCCAGGGAGCAACCTACCCTTTGCACTTCTTGGGAAGTCTTGGTCTGGCCGCTGCTCCACCAAGGCATCACAGAGTGGAGGCACAATACCCTCCCCATCCTCACCCTGTCTTTTTCATTCAAAGAATTGATGTACTGTTTCTCACTACCCCCTCCTTCTCTAATAAACGATTCCCATAGATTATTCGATGTAGAGAAGGAAGGCGGCTGCTTAAAAAACAAAAAGCCATAGCCCTAATGAGTTCAATTACAATGTGGTAAACACATTGCCTCTACGCTTTAATTAAGCCTGCTGCCCAATTTTAACTCATTAGTAATTCATTAAGAGAACAGCCCCGTGCTGGCGGGTGGAAGGCACCATAGACCGATTGTGCTGGGCGGAGTCCGCACACTGCTGGCCGACTGCGGCCTTTGCGTTGGGCCTCAGAGAATCAGGTTTGCGACTCAGTGACTTCAGTATCTATTAAGACCTGAATACCCTCTCCTGACGCGCTAGACTTGGCAACTCTGAGCGACCCAGGTGACCTGTCCTATGCCCAGTCCCTGGGGTTTGCAAAAGTTTGCAAACCTGTTGGGTAGGTAAAGGTGGTATGGGGCGGAGTCTCGGCAGTGGGAAAGTCTTCAGGTTAAACCAAGTGGCCAGGCTAGGTACTTTCATGCTCCTTTCATTTCGTATTAGATGTAAAGAAAAAAAAAAAGCTAGGTTTGGCTTTAGCTCTCAGCGTTGTTACAGTCTGTATGCTGGCAGAGAAATCAGACCATGCTTTTTGAACCAGGGTTGAGGATTGTAGTGGGAGAAGAGCGTTGGCTGCAGAAGGGGAGATCTGGAGGTAGGAGCCCAGATTTTCCTTTATCCTTTTTGCTCTCTTCTGAGTGGTTAAGACCGGGGCTCTGCATCTGTAACTATGAGGGCTGAGACCAGCACTTGAGGCCATCCCTTTGTGGACAGGAAGGGTAAGTGTGGCAGAGTGAATCACGCCCTGGGAGTGTGTCAGCGAACTGTTATGGTCGGTCGTGCCTTTCCCTAATGGAGAGAATTTAAGACGCCCTCTCCCCCTTCCCTGGCCTTGATAGGTTCTAGAAAGAAAGTGTCAGCGTGTTCTGGGCATCACAGTTTGGACAGGACTGAACTCAAGTTTCCAAAGCAAAGGACATACACAGTGAGGGTTACAGAGCGAAGCTTTGGAAAAGGAAAAGGACTTGGAGCTGCTTCCTGCCCCACTTTGGGGCTTTCTTTGATTGGGAGAATTCCTGGTCGCCCCCCCCCCCCCCCCGTTCACCGCGCCCCCTAGGTGCAGCGGGAACTTGTCCGGGCGACGTGGGCCGGCTCCGCCTCCTGAGGGCGGGTGGAGACTCCCCGCGGTCAGTGAGAGCCCCAGGGCTGGAGCTGTTTGTGCTCCCTCCACACTGGAGCTCTTCCCAGTCGCCAATTGCGTCTGCTAGCGTCTAGCCGCTCCCTTCCCTTGTCCGAGCTGCAGCTGCACCTAGAAGCGAGGGCACGGACGGGATTTCCTCTTGGCTGAGGGTGCAGGTCCCGCGGCCAAGTGGCCCAAGAGGAGCGCGGGGCGCTCGGCTGACTCTTCGGTGCTTGGCTAGGATGCGCCAGAGGAATGTTTGAATTTTGGCCTACCAGCTCCCGGAGGCAGGGAATGCTGCGGGTTCAGGCTGGGTACTTCAAGGACTAGGGTCTTGCCTGGCTTTGCACTCCTTGGATTCTCTGGAGAGGGTTCGGGAGAAATCTGGGCCCCTGCCGGAACTGAGTCTCGTCCCAGGAGTGGTGGATCCCTCCCAGGAGGGTGGGCGGCAGGAGAGGCTCTCCTGCCCGGTAGGGCGCAGAGTGCACAGACCCGGGTCCCTGATGAGGGGCTGCTCTGGGTCTGGGGAGTGTCGCCTGTGGTTGCTTTCCCGGAGCGGCGCGCTGCCCTGGTTGATCTTCTTCCTAAGGTCTGGCCTTGCGGCAGCGGCGCCTTCCCGCAGAGAAGATTGGCCTCTCTGCTCTGATCTCGCTGGGAGAAAGGTCCCTCTCTAGTGCTGGGTGCGATCAAAATACAAAAATGTGATCCGCACAGCAGTCGATCCGGGCGCCTAAAATGCGGAGGGGCAGCGATGGGATCAGCAATGCGAACAAGTGGACAGCCTCGCAGGAAACCCGCCTCTTTTTAAGAGTTTCCGGGTTTGGAATCCAGTTTGATGTCTGTGGGGGGACTCAGAGGCACGAGGGCATTTATCCTCTCTGGGGAAAAAGTTACCGGGAACAACATTTCAGAGAAATCCCTCGCGTCTGATGTTAATTACAACTGAAATAGATTGTCTTCCTTATTTTTTTTCCTTCTCTAATTCAAGGACTGGGAGGTAGGATATAATCTGTTCTGTTGACAGTAGAATAATTAAGTACTTTTTGTGAATTTTGGGGGACGGAACACTTCTCTACAGTCAGGTGAAACCTTTAGAACTGACCCCGCCCGCTGCAAAAGGAGGTGGCCTCCTTTGGCCAGGTGCTTCATTCTAAACCACACTCCATTCCCAGCCTGCTTTTTTCTTGTTTGGGACGCTGCGCACAGGACCGGAAGCCAGTGTAGAGCTTGGAGATGTCAAGGTTTCCCCCAAGGTGGGCCTAAGCCGATCTGTGGATTTCATGCAATTTACTTCCCTTTTCTTTCTGTTGTGACCCCCCTCCCCCACAGCACCGGCAGCTGTGGAGACAGACCCTTAGAAATCAACTGTTACGATACTAAAAATGTTGTTTGCTGTTTTGAAGGTTGTCTCTGGGGACAAGGATGCCATCCAATAGTTTAGTACTGTAAAAAAAGAGAAATGTGGAGTGGGAGGACTCAGAAGAGAATCACGTCTTCGGTAAGGCACAGAAGGTAAAGATCCCAATTTATTAGTCCCAAATAGGCAGGCTAGTAACCATGTACAAGCGTGTTCTAACAGAGCTGGCAGAGCATGGACAAGAGCTTCTGACAGTCAGGCAGGAGATACGTGGGAGGTTCGGGAGATGGTGTCTTGACTCACTGTAGTCATAAAGCAGTAAGAACGTGTTGACTCATTCTTGAAGTATTTTTTGGAAAGAAGGAAAAACATGTTCATGATTAAAATGCTTGTATGTTATCGATATGAAGAACCTTTCATTTAATTATCACGTGACCCCCCTGAGTTAGGAATCATTGTCCACATTTTACAGACTTTGAAAACCGAAGCTCAGAGAGGGTACCTTTTTCTCAAGACCACACAGCTTGGTAAGTAGCAAAATCTGGTTTCAAGTTAGCATGCTTAGATTTCAAAATATGCTCTCAACTAATACAGTATACTGTGGACCACTTTACATTGACCATGCCATTTTATCCTTGTGACATTATTAAGTAGATGTGGCCCACCTTAACTCCAGTTGGACTATGATTCTCAGTTCATAAGGCAGATTCATGACAGTTCACTTTGAAGCTGATATTTGGGGGATTATATTTGGAGATATATTACTGTTCTGGTTTGGCTGTGTCACCCAAAGCTTCATGTGTTGGATGTTTGGTTCTCAATGTAACAGTATTAAGAGGTAGTGGAGTTTTTAAGAGGTGGGATCTAATGGGAGGTGGTTAGGTCATGGGTGTCTGACCTCAGAAATGATGACTGGGATTTTCTGGAGACTCTAATTAGTTTTCTTGAGAACACGTGGCTATGAAAGAATAAACTTCAAGGCTGGAGTTGCAGTTCAGTGGTAAGGCCCTGGCAGCACACACACACACACACACACACACACACACACACACACACCCCAAAAGAAAGAAGGCAGACACACACACACACACACACACACACACACACACCAGAAGAAAGAAAGGGAGAAAGCCAAGATACCAGGGCTGACTCCTAGATTTTCCTCTGACTTCCTCTCTTACTATGATACCCTCTAGTATTAGGCCCTCACTAAAAGCCATGCAGATGAGTTGCTGAGTCTTGAACACTCTGCCTAAAGAAACCATTGTTCTTTTTTAAAAGATCTATCTATCTATCTATCTATCTATCTATCTATCTATCTATCTATCTACTATCTATCTTGTGGTGATATATTGTGTCCCCCAATATATTGTGCACCCTAATAAAGCTTATCTGAGGATTAGAGGAAAAAGCCAGCCACTATAGTAAACATAGAAGTCAGGCAATGGTAGCACATGCCTTTCTTTAATCCTAGCGTTCAGGAGGCAGAGATTCATCCAGATCTCTGAGAGTTGAAGGCCACATGGGGAACAGAGCCAGGCATGGTGGCACATGCCTTAAATTCCAACATTAGTTAACCATAAAGGTCTGGAGATCTGTACAGACAGACAGGAAGTGACAGAGCTGGGCAGGAAGAGGAAGTGATGTAGCTGGGCGGAGAGAGGAAATGAGATGCAGAACAGAAAGGCATATAGGCGTGAGTATACAGGAAGTAGGTCTCTTTGGAGGCTGAGGGCTGGTAAGGTGAGGTTCGTTGTGGTTTGTCCTATTCCTCTGATCTCTCGGTTTTAACCTCAATATCTGGTTCCAGTTTTTTTAAATTAATAAAAGACCGTTTAGCAATTTGTCTTACACTATCTATCATCTGTCTATCTATCTATATATCATCTATCTATCTATCTATCTATCTATCTATCTATCTATCTATCTATCTACCTATCATCTATCTACCTATCATCTATCTACCTATTTATCTTCTATTTGTCTATCATCTGTCTGTCTGTCTGTCTGTCTATCTGTCATCTATTTATCTACTTGAGACAAGGTCTCACTAGATAATTTTGGCTGGAATCAGAGTCAGAGATCCACCTGCCTCTGCATCCTGAGTGCTGGGATTAGAGGCATGAGCTACCACATTCAGCTACTTTTTGTTTTTGAACAGGAGCTTATGTAGCCCAGGCTGGCCTCAAAGCCACTAGGTAGGTGAGATTGACCTTGAAATCCTGATCTTTATTTTCTAAGTACTGGGTTATCGGAGTACACTACTATCTGGTGAAGAAACCTTTTTAAATTTATGTATTGCCTAATTTCAGGGAAGTTTAATCATGTCAAAGGAAAATGGACTAATACAACTCCAACAAAAGACAACAATGTTCTCAAGGCCTTTGGATTAGGCACCAGACTCCTGTCTTTTCCAATGTCAAAGTCTTGGTGGAAGTTGATGACTTCTTTATTTCAATTCACGCCGTTGGAAACCAGAAGCTTGGGGAGGGGTGGGGTGCTCTGACTTCTATGTGGATTGTGCCTCTCTCAGAGCTGTTAACTTGGTGGCATTCAGTATCCTGAAGTTTCTTAAAGTCATGTATATCTGGTCCTCCTAGAAAAGCAAACTCAGGCACCTCAAAGAACAAAGGCCAAACAGTTTCTGGGACTCAGCCATATACTCCAAAGGAAATACATGGGAATACTCCAAAGGACAGCCATGGAACACACACATGGTCTTTAATTCTCTACAAGGACATGGTTTGAAAATAGTGGGATGCATGGTCAAAACAGACAAACATCTACAGCCAATGGGCACACACAAGTCAAGAGAGGCTCTCAATGTGGGTCTGACCCAGCTCATTCTGATAGATATCTAATTGACAACAGCTTTTCTTTGGAATGCACATGAGGCCTGAACTGTGCACAGAGTTGTGTGCAAGTAAACAGACAGACCCTGGCCCCAGTTCAATGCCAATAAATCTAATGGTTAATGGCTTTTTTTTTCATTAAACTCTGAATGTTAAACAAAAATGTTCTCCCAGGGCAGTTCATCTATATGCATTTTTTTCTATTTGTAGGCCAACGCACAAGATTCAGTTAACTCATTCTCCTGATCCTGAAGCACGAGGCTTGTGAAAGCAGAGAGACTCTTACCTACAGAGTCATCCTGGGAAGCAATGGCAGAGTCACAAACATTTTAGACCCATATCTGGCTTGACCCTTGGCATTTTAAGCCATCTTCACGGTGACAGATCATATTAGAAGTAGTTTTCATAGCAATTATTAACTGAATGATATACTTATCTGCTCTGCTTTTTGGATGACATATGTTTTGTATTTATCTGGCTGGTTAGCAGCAGAAATATATTTAATATCACAAAAAGGCCAGGTTTGTCAATACCCTATCGTTATGATACTATGGAATAAGCTTATTTCAATGTTCAGCTGCTCCATGGAGCGAGGCTCTTGAAGCAGAGGCTGTCTTAGTCTCTCCCCATCTTTTCAGTTATCTGGTAAGGCCAAAAACAAATACTCCACAGAGTTTTTTTCTTTTAAAGCTTGGTACAAGCAGGAAGTGAAAAGTAGGGGGGAAATCTATCGAGAAGGGCTGGAGAGATGGCTCAGCAGTTAAGAGCTCACACTGTGCTTCCAGAGGACCCAGGTTTGATTCCCAGCACACAGGTTGAATGGACACGACAGCCCGTAACTCCAGCTCCAAGGGTCCAACACCCCCTTCCTGCCTCTGAGGGCATTGCTTTCATGTGCACAAACCCACTGACTCACAGACAGACGACAGACTGACAGGCGCGCACACACACACACAAAATCACACACACACACTCAAAAAAATCACACACACACTCAAAAAAAATCACACACACACACACACACACACACAAGCGCGCACACTTAAAAATAATGAAATAAAACATTTGAAAAAAAAGAGAAACCTATTTTAAAAAATTGGTAGGATTTTGTGCAGGCCAGGATCCAGCAGGCAGTCTAGAACCCCAGGAATTTTGCTATGGCCTCTGGATACCTCTTTAAGCTCCACTTATGAGACTGTGAATGAGTTTGGTGAACTTCTCCCTGAGAGGGTATTTCAGTTGGCTTGAAAATATGAAAAGTGTGAAAATGCCAGTTACCTAGGTTAGAATGAAATGGGATTACCTGTCAGAGGGGAGATAGCACAAGAAAGGGGTCCTAGAAGAGGAACCTCATATTTTACAATTTTGCCAAGGGCTCGCTCTGCCTGACTAGGTGAGGCAAAATGGTGATACACGATGATGATGCAGACTGGAAGCCAGCAAGGCGCCCCCTGCAGGGCTTCTATTTGTTAACACAAAGATTGCTATCAGCATAAAACACAAAAATGAGACAGCTTGCCATTGTGACTAACTCAAGGAGTCCATGATCCAACAGTACAGGGCCACAGAGAACACAAGCCTCTTTTCACATGGTGGTGGTCTTTGTGTAACTGCTTTCTTTTCAGGCAACAACAACAACAACAACAACAACAAAACAACCTATGAAGAAATCACTTGGCAGTAGGGAGGCGGAGACTGGAGGATCTGGAGTGAGAGGCCAGTGTGGGCTGTACAGTCAGAGCCTGTCAAAGACTACTACTACTATTGATATCATCATCATCAGGAGGAGGAGGAGGTAGAGGAGCAGCAGAGGAAGAGGCAAACGAATAAACAGATAAAAAGAATTAAGAAGAGTGGCATGTAAGCAAAGTGAAACTATCATAACCATTGTACCCATCAGCAGGGACTGCTGGCATCGCAGCTCACCAGCCCCTTTCTACAGCTCGCCCCACGCCGTCCTTCAGGGGAGACGTTCTGTGAATCTGATTGCACTCAGTGATATACTATCCGGTTGATGCTTAGCCTCCTGGCGTTCATCCTTACACTCCTCTGGTCTGAAGGAACAGGAATGCTAACTAAAGGTCTTGAGTTAAGAAAGTGGATTGGAATGGTTGGAGGAAGAAGGTGTAGGGTGGGATCACTTATCAGCTGTCCTTAGGCGTCATGGTAAGCTTTGATGTTTGTGTGGGGGCTTGTTCCTGTGCAGAGCTCTGTTTCCTGGCCAGAGGCCTGACCTCCTGATCAGGTTGGACACCTGATCTAGCCTCTTATCAGACTGGGAATTGGGGCACACCCTGAGGAGGTGACAAAGTGTTACTTGGTGGGGTTTTTCCTTCTGTGTCCTGCAGTCATAGTCTTTGGGAAACTTGACAGAAGGCATCATATGTTCTCAGATTTTGCAAGTTTTCTATCTTTCCTCCTCGTATTATCTTGTGTTTTCCTCTCTCTCTCTCTCTCTCTCTCTCTCTCTCTCTCTCTCACAAGGTCTCACTATGTAGCCTTGCTGGTCTGGAACTTGCTATGTAGACCAGACGGACCTCAAAGTCTGAAGCTCTACCCACCTCCACCAGGGCTGGGATTAAGGTGTGCCCTACCTACCCTGCCCATCTATCTTGTTTCATTTGGGGCTCGACTCTAGTTCTTCCTCTTTGAAAGTATCTTGTATGCATAGATGTGGTGTTTTTATGTGTGAATGTGTATTCTGGTGCATGTAGTTCAGTCTTTGAAGTCTGCTAGGGCAATTGGTGACACAAAGTTTGTGGGAGTAACCAATCAATGTCTGATTTGACTTCAGGCCTACTGCACAATAGCTCAGAATATTCTGAATAGCTCAGAAACCTAGGGTAAAATCAAATACTACTGGTCTTAAAAAAAGTGATATCTCATACTTTTTATAGTTTATTATTTGAACACCTATATTTAATTTGTGGTTGTCTTGGTCCTTTAAAATTGCCCAACTTAACAAATCCTAAATATGTCACCGTTCTCCTAAATCCACAACAGATAATAATCCTTTCACCCTGATGACCTCTTGCCCGGCTTTGTTGGTTATATTGCTTCGTGTTTGCTTGTATGTTAGCCTTTCGTTTTAGTTACACAAGTTTGATATCATTATTTATTTAATTAAAGAATTTAAGACAGGGTCTCAACACATTGATGGAGCTGGCCTTGGTCTCATGATCTCCAGTTCAGCTTCCTGAGTGTTGGAATTACAGACATGTACCACCATGTTTTATGTGGTGAGTGCTTGTTTATGTCATTCCGTACATTTACCAGTATATTTATAGTTATATGAATCAGTGTCGTTTTCAATGTTTTTTAATTGTTCATTTTTAAGTGCTTTAATTATTCATATTTGTCTTTAGGAATGGTTTTTCTTTCTGTTTCAAGAACATTCTTTAGGGTTTCCCCTAGGGAGGATCTGTTGGAAGTGTCTTCTTTTTCTGTTTACTCTTTTAATGTGCTCAGGATTATTCTATTTCCACTTAGTTTTTAGCAGGAAGATTTTCTGGTTCTGAAATTCTAAGTTGGGTATTTGAAACGTTTTCAGTGTATCTGAAAAAGTAGTCCCTTGTTCTGGCTTCAGTGTTGTGTGAAGTCATTAGCCATCATTTGGCCGTTCCTTCCTGGGAATGCTCTTCTGTTACGGCTATCTTCTGTTATGACTATCTTCTGTTATGGCTATCTTCTGTTATGACTATCTTCTGTTATTTTCTGTTATAGCTATCTTCTGTTATGGTTATCTTCTGTTATGGCTATTTTCTGTTATGGCTATCTTGATGTTTTTCATTTATACCACAATGAAGTGCTTATTATGGACTTTCTGATTTTGAGGATTGATATTTTTCAACAGTTCTAGAAACTGTCAGTGATCATTCCTCTGTACATCACTTCTTCCATATTCTCTATGTCTCTGGACTTTGGTCAAAGTCTGTGTCATTCTACCAAACATGCCTTTTCCTGCCATGACTCTTGGCTAACTTGTTTAGATTTGTCTTCCAGTTTATTAAGTCTTTCTTCAACTATATTACAATTACTACTTTAGCAATTCATTAAACTTTTGAATATATATATTAAAAAAATATACACACACACACATAATCTGGAATGTCTCTTGTATTCTTCCAAATATGTCCAGTTGTATTTAGTGCCTTATGTGGTTTGCACATATTTCTAAGAATCTCATTTGTGTTATACTTATGATGAACATAGTTAGGATACAGTTACTGTTCATTGCTTGTCAACTAATGACATTATCTGAGATCTTTCCTGGAGGATGATTTGCTGTCTATGAGTCTGACCATTCTTTTCTGGTGTATTTTGTGATTTTTGACTGAAAACTGGATATTGTATTTGAAATTTTATCCATGGGAATTCTTTACAAAATCATAGTCCTCTAGGAAGGACTTACATTACTTTTTTATTAGCATCTCTGAACTGTCTAAAGGAATAGGCTTTGTTATGATGTTTCCATTCATGTGTATAATGTACTTGCTATTTGTCCCACTTTATCACATTTAGACCATCTATGATCCTTCCTCTTCTTCTCCCTTTTAGGATGTGCATTCTTGTTGCAGTCACCTGTACATACTATTAACCAAGACCATTTAAAAAACAGCTTTATTGAAGTATCGTGCACATATCATAATTCCACCCATTTAAAATGTGTAATCCAGTTCTCAGCATTGTGCAACCACCATCATGATCCATTTCAAACTTTTCTGTAATTTCCAAAGGTTCCCTTGCCCATTTGTAGTTCTCAAATATCCTCAGCTCCAGGAACTCAAAAGTCTACTCACTTTTTATATAGATTTAATGTTTTGGATATTTCATACAAATAAAATCATATATGTAGTTTAAAATTTAAACTTAAAAAAACCTTTTTGCATTTGGTCTCTTACTTATCCTAATGAGTTTGAGGTTTATCCACATTCCCAGGATCATTTTAAGTTCAAACTTGAAGTTTATTGAGTTGTGTAAGTAGCACAAATTAAGAACAAAATCCTGTGTAAGGCCTCAATTTTATATACATTTCCCCCTATCCAATAATAAGTATGAAAAGACAAATAAATAAACCTGACAACAAATAAATAAACCAGAAACGTTAGGAGATGGCATGGCTTTCTGTGATCTTATCTCCACGTGAAGGTCCCCTGTAGACTCTTGCCTTATGGACAACGCAGTCAGCACAGATGGAAATCAAGGTCTTCAGGTATGGAAGGAGCCCTCAGCACAAGCCAGTAGGAGCCATCAGCCCCTTGGAGTCTTTTGTTGTTGTTGTTGTTGTTGGCCATTTGAGTTTTTCAAAAGATAATCCCATTTTTCAATGAAGTAGTGGGTAATTGGGACTATAATCAGTCCACTTTCTAAAGTTTCAACATTAAAAGCTTTAGATTCATGTTGATTGGAAAAATAGCAACATGAGTCAAGGGGTGGGGAAGGACGCCTGGTATGGTGGCATAGGCTTTAATCTGTGGAGGCAGAGGCAGGGGCATCAGGGTAAATCTCACTGTAAAGTGAGCTGCAGGCCATCCTGGCAATGACAAAACCCACTAAGAGAGGAACATTATGAAACAGAAAACAAAAGCCATTGAGGAAGGTAAGCAGTTATACATAGACCTGGCACATCTATCTATCTATCTATCTATCTATCTATCTATCTATCTATCTATCTATCTATC
>CABHPH010147473.1:5252-16132 GCA_902168325.1 Peromyscus nudipes
TTTATTTATTTATTTATTTATTTATTTATTTATTTATTTATTTATTTGCCGGGTCCTCTATGTATCTATGTATCTATCTATCTATCTATCTATCTATCTATCTATCTATCTTTTTATCTATTTAATTATCAATCTATCTTTCTATCTATCTATCCATCTATTTACTTACCTATTTATTTGTTTAATGGCCGTCCATCATTACTCAGTAACATATTTATTTGCTCACCAGAATGCTTACTTACTTACTCACTAACTTATTTATTTGTTTATTGTCTCGCCAGATTATTTTATCTATTCATTTACTTAATTATTTTTTACTTATTTATTGGCTCGCTGGATCACTTTATCTCTATCTATCTATCTATCTATCTATCTATCTATCTATCTATCTATCAGTCTACCTATTGGCTCCCTTGTTATTTATTCATTTGTTTATTTATCTGTTTATTTATTTAATGGCCCACCATCATACTTTCTTACATAATTCCTAACATTTATTTGGTCACCTGAATACTTAACATAACACTCACTAATTTATTTATTGGCTTGTCAGATTATTTATTCATCTATCTGTCTATTTTTAATTATTATTTATTTATTTATTTTTTATGTATTCATTTATTGGCCCCCCCTCATACTTACTTACTCACTTGCTTACTAACATATTTATTTGCTTTCCGGAATACTTACTTACCTACCAATTTATTTATTTATTTATTGATTGATTGATTGATTGATTGATTGTCTCGCAAGATTACTTATTTATTCATTCATTCATTTATTTATTTATCATTATCCTATTTATTGTCTCACGGTTTTACCTATTTATTTATTTATTTATTGGTTAACCATAATACTTACTTACTAACATATTTATTTGCTAGCCAGAATACTTAATTACTTACTCACTAACATTTATTTATATTTACTGTCCCGCTGGATATATGCTCGTTGGATCATTTGTTTGTTTATCTATTTATTTGTTTATTTAGTTAATAACAGTCATAATTACTAATGTATTTATTTGTTTGCCAGAATGCTTACTCACTTACCTACTAATTTATTTATTGCTTCACCAGATTATTTATTTAGTTATCTATTTCTTTATTTATTAATCATCCACTCATTTATTGGCTCATTGAATTATTTATTTATTTATTGGTTGACCATAATACATACTTACTAACATATTCATTTGTTCACCAGAATAGTTACTTACTCACTAACATTCATTTAGTTATTTATTTATTGTCTCTTCGGGTCATTTGTTTATTTATGTATTTAAATATTTATCTATCCATCTATTTATTTATTTATTGGCTAAGTATAATACTTACTAACATTTGCCTGACGGAATATTTAATTATCCTCAATTTATTTATTTATTTAGCAGATTATTTATTTATATGGTTGCAGCACCTCATTTCCTCACCTATTTAATTATTTATGCATTCACTTATTTATTTGTTTATTGAATGGCTTGCCCGATTATTCATTCATTTATTTATTTATTTATTTATCTGTCTTTTTTTTATTTATCTTTCTTTTTTTTTTTTAAAGATTTATTTATTTATTGTGTATACAGTGTTCTGTCTGCATATATCCCTGCAGGCCAGAAGAGGGCACCAGATCCCATTACAGATGGTTGTGAGCCACCATGTGGTTGCTGGGAATTGAACTTAGGACCTTTGGAAGAACAAGCAGTGCTCTTAACCTCTGAGCCATCTCTCCAGCCCCTATTTATCTATCTTTCTATCAATTTATGTATTTATTTATCTATTTATTTATTGGTCAGCCATCATACTTAATTACTTACTACATTTATTTTCTCACCAGAATACTTACTTAATCATTTATTTATTCATTTATTCATCCATCCATCCGTCCATTTATTTATTGTCTCGCCTGATTGGTTGCTTGCGTCTTCATTTATTTATTTGTTTACTTATTGTCTCGTCGGACCATCTCCTCATATATATTATTTATGAATTTATTTACTTGCTTACTTACTGACTTGCCGGATTATTTATTTATTTATTTGTCTATTTATTTATTGGCCCTCCATCATACTTACGTACTTACGTATATTTATTTGCTTGCTGGAATACTTACTTACTCAGTCACTAATTATTTACTTGCATGTCGCACTATTTATTGATCTATCTGGTTTTTTATTGTCTTGCCACATTATTTATCTTTTTTCATTAATTAATTAATTAATTAATTAATGAAAAAATATCTATATCTATCTACTGTCTTACCAGATTATTCATTTTTCATTTATGTATTTGTTTATTTATTTGCTTGTATGTTTGTTTATTTATCTGCCTGACATCATACTAACATATTTATTTGCATGCTGGAATACTTCTTTACTTATTGACTAATTTATTTATTTATTGTCTCACCGCATTATTTATTTATTGTTTGCCGCACCATCTATGTATTTATTTATCTATTTATTTATTTCCAGTTCGCCATAATAGTTACTTACTAACATATTTATTTGCTCGCCGGAAGAGTTACTTATTTACTCACTAATTTATTGTCTCCTCGAATTATTCATTTGTTTATTTGCCTGCTGCACTGTTTATTTATTGGCTCACCATAATACTTACTTACTAACATATTTATTTGCTTCTCGGAATACTTACTTATTAATTTATTTATGTATTGTCTCAAGGGATTATTCATTCATTCATTCATCCATTTATTTATTCATTTCTCTCTGACCACCTCACCTCTCTCTCTCTCTCCCTCCTTCCCTCCTTCCCTCTCTTTTTTCTTGGCTAGCCTGAACAGTAGCTAACATATTTTTGCTCGTCAGAATACTTACTCACTTTTTTGTTTATTGGCTCACTGGCTTATTAATTAATTAATTAGTTTATTTATTTATTGGCTCACCATAATACTTACTTACTAACATATATATTTATGTGCTCACTTATTTACTCATTTACTTATTTACTTATTTATTTATTTGCTTGCCAGAATACTTACTTAATGATTTATTTATTTATTGACTTGTCAGATTATCTCTATCTATCTATCTATCTATTGCCTGGCCAGATTATTTATTTATTTATTTATGTATTCATTCATTTGTTGGCTCTCATTAATACTTACTTACTGACTTATTAACATTTATTTGCTTGCTGGATTTCTTATTTATTGGCTTATGGATAACTTTATCTATCTATCTATCTATCTATCTATCTATCTATCTATCTATCAATCTCTATCTACCTATCTACCTACCTACCTATCCTATTTGTTTATTGTGTCATTGGATTTTTTATTTATTGGGCCGTCGTTTTATTTACTTATTTAGTGAATCGCTGTAATACGTACTAGCAGGTTTTTATTTACTTAGTTACTTACCTAGTAACTTATTTATTAATTTACTTATTTCTTGGGCTGCCACTTTTTTTATTTATTGGATAACCATGATACCTACTTACTAACATGTTTATTTGCTCACTTATTTATTTATTCATTTATTGGCTCTATAGATCATCTATTCTTTCTTTCTTTATTGGCTCATCATAATACTTACTAACACATATATTTATTTGCTTCCCAGAATACCTTGCTTATTTATTTATTCATTCATTCATTCATTCATTCATTCATATCTGTCTATTTATTTATTTATTTATTTATCTATTGGCTTCCCAGACCATTTATGTATTCATTAATTTTCCTTTAATTATTAATTTATTTATTTATCTGTTTATTTATTTACTTATTGGGCTGCCACTTTATTGATTGATTGATTGATTGATTGATTGGCTCATCATAATACTATTTTACTGACATATATTGCTTGCTGAAATACTTACCTATTTATTTATTTATTCATTCATTTATTTATTTATCAGCTTGCTGGATAATTTATTGTGTCCCCCCATTACCTATTTATTTATTGCCTCACGTTTATATGTAGTAACATATATTTGGCACCAAATATTTACTTATTTGTTTATTGTCTCCTCTGATAATTTGTTTATTTATTTATTTATTTATTGGATCTCACATTATTTACTTCATGTTAATTGTTTATTTATTAGTGTGCCATAATACTTACTTACTTAATAACATATATGTTTGCTTGCCAAGATTCTTATTTGTATATTTATTTACTCATCCATGCATTTATTTATTTATTGGACCACCCCTTCCTTCCTTCCTTCCTTCCTTCCTTTATTTATGTGTTGTTTATTGGCTCCCAAGATTATATACTTATTCTTCCTTTATTTATGTATGTATTTATTTATTTATTTATTGGCTCAACATAATATATACTTATTTTTTAACATAGATATTTGTTTGCTTGCCCGGATACTTATTGACTCATTTATTTATTGGCACGTTGGACTATTTATTTATCTATTTCTCTATTTACTTATTTTTTAATTTATTTGCTCACCATAACACTTACTTACATATATATATTTGCTCACCAGAAATCTTACTTAGTCACTTACTAATTTATTTATTTATTTATTTATAGCCTAGTTGGATCATTTATTTATTTATTGGGCCACCAGATTACTTATTTATTTATATATTTATTGGCTCACTATGAGACTTATTTACTTACTAACATGTATTTATTTGCTCACTGGCCTACTCACTTTCGACTCAGCATTTATTTATTTTTTATTTATTTATTTATTTATTTATTTATTTATTTATTTATTTATTTATTTATTTATTTATTTATTTATTGGCTAACCGTGATACTTACTTACTAACATTGATTTGCTTGCTGGAATACTTACTTACTTCCTCACTAACATATTAATTAATTATTGGCTCGCCGGATTATTATAGTTACTTACTTACTAACGTATTTATTTGCTCACTGGAAAACTTACTTACTCACTCACTAATTTATTTATTTACTTTCTTGCCATATCATTTATTTATTTGCATTTATTTATTGATTGATTAGCATCAGCTCCTCTATTTCTATTTATTATTTATTTATTTATTTATTCATTCATTTATTTATTTATTTATTTATTTATTTGCTGACTATAATACTTATTTCCTAACACATATTTATTTGCTTGCCTGAGTACTTACTTACCTACCTATTTATTTATTTACTTATTGGGTCACCACATTATTTATGTATTTACTTATTGGTTCACCATCATACTTACTTACTAAAATATATTTATTTGCCTACTTATTTATTTATGTATTTATCTATCTATTTATTGATTTATTTCCTTTGCGGATTGCTTATTTATTCTTTCCATATTTCTTCCTTCCTTTCTTCCTTTCTATCTCTCTCTCTTTTTTTATTGGCTCACCATAATCCTTACTTACTAACATATTTATTTGCTTGCTGGAATTCTTAGCTACTTACCTATTTATTTATTTATTTAATCATTTATTTAGTGTCGGATTATTTATTTATTTATTATGTCTCCAGGTTGTTTGTTTGTTTGTTTGTTTTTTGGCTTGCCATAATACTTAATAACATTTATTTGCTTGCCATAATACTTATTTATTTATTTATTTATTGGTTCACCATTTCATTTCCTTTTTTCTTCTTTCTTTCTTTTTTTCTTTCTTTCTTGGCTCACATTAATATTTATTTACATACTTACTAACATTTGCCTGCTGGATTACTTATTTATTTATTTATTGAGCACGTGATTATTTATTCATGTATTCTTCCTTTTTTATTTATTTGTTGGCTCTTCTGATTTTTTTTGTCTAATCATCTATTTATTTGTTTATTTGTTTGTTTGTTGGATCACCATAGTACTTACTAACAAATATTTACTTGCTTGTTGGAATACTTATTATTTTTTATTGTCTCTTCTGGTTATTTATCTATTTATTCATTTATTTCCTGGGTCTCCGTATTATTTATTTGTTTATCTTTCTATTTTTTATTCATTGTCTTGCCACATTATTTATTTATTGGCTTATCATTATACATACATACTTACTAACATTTATTTGCTTGCTGGAATATTTATTTATTGGATCTCAGGATTTATCTATGTATCTATGTATCTATATCTATCTATCTATCTATCTATCTATCTATCTATCAATCTATCTAATTGGCTCACCATACGACTTACTTACTAACATTCATTCGCTCACCGGAATACTTACTTACTTACTATTTTTTTTATTTATTGTCTTGTCGGATTATTTATTTATTTGCTAACCGGAGTTCTTGTTTATTCAATGAATCACTGAATTATTTATCTATTTATTAACTTATTCATCTTTTGCATCGCCAGATTATTTATTTATATATTCCTTATTTCTTTATTTGTTAATTTATTTATTGGGTCACTGTAATACTTACTTACAAACATTTATTTGCTTCCTGGAATACTTACTCACTTATCTATCTATCTATCTATCTATCTATCTATCTATCTATATCTATCTATTTATTTATTTACTTTTCGAAATAATTATTTGTTAATTGGCTTGCCGGATTATTTATTTATTTACTTATTTTTTTCATTGGCTCACCATTATTTGTTTATTTATTGGCTTGCCTATTTATTTATTTACTTTATCTCTCTCTATCTATCTATCTATGTATCTATCTATCTATCTGTATCTATCTATATTTTTTACTCACTGGATTATCAGGTCTCTATCAATCTATGTATCATCTATCTAATTACCTTTTGACTTCTTGATCTATTTATTTATTTATTGACTTGATGGATTATTTATTTATTTATTGGCTTCTTGATCTTTTAATTTATTGGCCTGCTTGCTTATTTAGTTATTTATTTGGTAATTTTATGTTAGAGTAATAAAAAACCTTCAATGTGCTGAGAAAATACTATATGATAATCCACGTAACTATTTTTTAATGACTTCTTGTTCTATTTATTTATATATTGCCTTGCTGCATTATGTATTTATTTATGGGCTTACTGGGCCATTTGTTGGTTTATTGCCATGCTTGCTTGCTTATTTATTTTTGTATTGGCTGGATTATTTATTTATTTATGTATGTGCTGTCTTGCTTTATTATTTTTAATGATTGACTTGCTTGTCTATTTATATATTTATATATGTGTATATGAAAGTATTTATTTGTTTGATCCTAGTGTAATAAAAGACCTTCAATACGCTGAGTAATACCATGCTGATAAGCCATGTCTCTTCTATGTTTTTTTATTTTTCCTCCGAGACAGGGTTTCTCTGTGTAGCTTTGTACCTTTCCTGGAACTCACTCTGTAGCCCAGGCTGGCCTGGAACTCACAGAGATCCGCCTACCTCTGCCTCTGGAGTGCTGAGATTAAAGGCATGGACCACCAGCGCCTGGCAACCATGTCTCTTCTCTATTAGACGTTCGTATATCTATTTATGTATTTTCTGGCTTCTTGATCTATTTATTTATATGTGGCCTTGCTGCATTATGTATTTATTTAGGTATTCATTGACTTACCAGCTTGTTTATTTATTTATTCATTCATTTATTTATTTATTTATTTATTTATTTATTTGCTTGCTTGCTATTTATTCATTTACTTATTTATTGGTGTTCTTGCTTATTTATTCCTTTATTCATTCATTGTTCCGCTTATATTACTGTTGACTAATAAAAGGCCTTCTAGATGCTTAGCTAATGCTATATGGATAAGCCATGCCTCTACTCTGTTAGACTGTTTATCTGTTTCTCTCTCTCTCTCTCTCTCTCTCTCTCTCTCTATCTATCTATTGATACATCTATCTATTGACTTCTTGATCTCTATTGATTGCTTGCTGGATTTTATTTAAGAAAACATTTCTGAAGTCTTTTTAAAAGCTTTAAAAGCAAATAATACCCTTTGTTTGCAAATAATGTTTAGTTTTAAAAAAAATATGGAACACTTAACAAATTTGCGTGTCATCCTTGAGTAGGGACCATGCTAATCTTCTCTGTATGTTACAATTTTAGTATATGTGATGCCGAAGCGAGCACAGCTTGCTGGATTATTTATTTATTTGCTTATGAATCTGTTTATATATTGCCTCTCTGCATTATCTATTTATCTGTTTGTTGAACTTGCAAGATTATTTATTTAGTAACTTTCTGGCTCTCCTAATACTTATTCATTTATTTGCTGACTGGAATACTTACTTAGTTACTTACTCACTTAAATAATTATTGGCTTGTGGATTGATTATTTATTTATTTACCTGCTGGATTATTTATGTGTTTATTTATTTATTTATTTTTGGGTGACAGGATTATTTATTTATTTACTTATTTGTTGGCTCACTGTAATACTTCCTTACTTATATTTATTTGCTCGCCAGAATACTTACTTACCTAACTTTCTTATTTATTTATTGGCTTGTGGATCGATTATTTATTTATTTATGTATTTATTTATTTATTTATTGGCTTGCCAGATTATTTATGTATTTATTTATTTTTGGGTGACTGGATTATTTATTTAATTATTTACTTATTTGTTGGCTCACTGTAATACTTACTTACTTACTTATATTTATTTGCTCGCCGGAATACTTACTTACCTAACTTTTCTTATTTATTTGTTGGCTTGTGGATCAATTATTTATTTATTTATTTATTTATTTATTTATTTATTTATTTATTGGCTTGCCAGATTATTTATGTGTTTATTTATTTATTTATTTTTGGGTGACTGGATTATTTATTTATTTATTTACTTATTCGTTGGATCACTGTAATACTTACTTATTTATTTGCTCGCCGGAATACTTACTTACCTAACTTTCTTATTTATTTATTGCCTTGCCGGGCTATTTATTTATTTTGCCGCCAGATCATTTATTTATCTGTTTATTCATTCATTCCTTCATTCCTCCATTTACTTATTATTTATTTATTTATTTATCTATCTATCTATCTATATTTATTTATTGGCTTCTGTAATACTTCCTTCCTTCCTAACATATATTTATTTGCTCACCAAAATACTTACTTATTTATTGATTGATTGATTGATCAGCTCTCCATTATTTATTTATTCATTCATCCATTTATTTATTTATTGGCTTTCTGGATTATTTATTTATCTATATTTGTTTATTAATTTGCATGCTGGATTATCTATTTATCTATCTATCTGTCTATCATCTATCTATTTATTGGGTTGTTTTTCTATTTGTATGTTTATCTATCTATCATCTATCTATTTATTGGGTTGTTTTTCTATTTGTATGTTTATGTACATATGTATGTATGTATGTATGTGTGTATGTATGTATGTATGTATGTATGTATGTATGTATGTATTCATTTGTTTTGCCCTAGAGTAGGAAAAGGCCTTCAGCGAGCTGAGATACTGTGTGGATAAGTCATGCCTCTCCTGTGTCTCTCTCTCTCTGTTGATCTATTATCTATCTACATATGTATATATCTATCTATTTATTTATTTGCTTCTTGATGTATTTATCATTTTTAATTGGGTTGCTATATTATTTATTTATTTTTTGGCATGCTTGTCTATATATGTATGTATGTGTGTATGTATGTATAAATGTATTCATTTATTTTAGTATATAATAGTCAATGGCTTTCAGTGTGCTGAGAAATACTATACTGATAAGCCATGTTTCTACATTGTTAGGCTGTTTATATATCTATATATCTTTATTTATTTATTGACTTCCTGGTGTATTTATTTATTTAATGGCTTGCTGCATTATTTATCTATTTATATATATATATATATTTATTTATTTGTTGGCATTCTTGCTTATTTATTTATTTATTGATTGATTGATTAGTTCTTTCAGTTATATTACCATAGGCTAATGAAAGGCTTCCCAGGTGATTGGAAATGGCTATACCGATAAACCATGCTTCTACTCTGTGATACTGTTTATCTATCTATCTATCTATCTATCTATCTATCTATCTATCTATCTATCATCTATCTACTTATGTTTTGGCTTCTTGATCTATTTATTTACTTTTTGGATTATTTATTTATTGTCTTCTTGATCAATTTATTTATTTATTGGCCTGCTTGCTTATTTGTTTGTTTGTTTATTTATTTATTTATTTATTTATTTATTCATTCATTCATTTTACCTTAGAGTAATAAAAGGCCTTCATTATGCTGATAAAATAATACTCTGATAATTTATGCCTCTACATTGTTAGAATGTTTATCTGTCTATCTATCTATCTGTCTGTCTGTCTGTCTGTCTGTCTGTCCGTCCGTCCGTCCGTCCATCCATCCATCCATCCATCCACCCGTCCGTCCGTCCGTCCATCCATCCATCCATCCATCCATCTACCTATATATTGGATTCTTGATTTTGTTTATTTGCATGCTGGCTTCTTATTTGTTCATTCTGCCTTAAATTCCTTCAAAGTACTGAGAAATACTATCCTTAGAAGCCATGCTTCTACTCTGTTAGAATGATTATCTATCGACTATATATTTACTTAATGGTTTCGTTCTTTATTTTTTATTGGCTTGCAGCATTATTTATTTATTTCTTTAAGTATTTATTTATTAGTGTGCTTAAAGATTGATTAGTGATTGGCTGGATTTTTATGTATATATTGGCTTGCTGAGTTATTTATTTATAGACTTGCTTGTTTATTTATATTATGTGTGTATGGAAGTATTCATTTATTTTATCCTAGATTAGTAAAAGACCTTCTGTATGCTGATAAATCCTATACTTATAAGCCAGGCCTCTTCTGTGATAGACTGTTTATAAATCTATATAATTATTTATTTATTTTATATAATGGCTTCTTGACCTATACATTTATATATTGCCTTGCTGCATGATCTATTTATTGGCTTACCGGGCCACTTATCTATCTATTTATCTATTTATCTATCTATCTATCTATCTATCTATCTATCTATCTATCTATCTAT
>CABHPH010147475.1:0-10007 GCA_902168325.1 Peromyscus nudipes
ATGGTTTCCAGTTTCATCTGCTTTCTTCCTTGAAAAAGAAAAGAAAAGAAAAAAAGAAGAAAATGTCAATTTGTCTCCAAAGGGAAACCCCACAAAGCTGGTGTCACAATGATACCTCTGATGAGAAAAAAAACAGAAGCCAAGCCATGTCCTTCCTCCTCAGTCCAGGCCCACCCTGGTGGTCTGTCACACCAGGCCCCCGACTGCCTGCCCCATACCTTTCCCTCTCTTAGATATCCCCACCATTTAGGGATGAGATCAAGGCACTATGTGGTGACTCAAAAGCTGAGTCAGCAAAGCACGGAACCTGCGTGAATGAAACTCACAACTCACAGGCCAGCAAAGGCCAAAGCACAGGAGCAGCCTTGTTCCTCACTGAGAACTCCTCCACACCAGGTCCTGGTTGTTCCCTGTCACCCACCTCCATAGCTGAGAAAGTACGTGGGCTAGGAGGTGCTGAAGGGGCCCTTGGGGGCAGCCACAGGAGAGTTCTGAGGGACCAGGGCTTAGACCCCACAGCAAGGACAGCCCTATGGCCTGCCTTTCTTGCAGCTGATGTTCCAACTAGCTGAGTCCACATGGAGCACCCAGGGATGGCTTTCTTCCATCAACCTACCACCCAGAGAACAGTGAAGTCCTTTGCTTCTGACTGTCAGTAGGTATTATTTCCTATTGATCCCATTACAATATAACTGGTCTCTTAGGAGAGTGTGCCAGTTAACTGATCCTGAGTATTTCTTGGGTCTGATATGTCGTATTCATATTTTCATATTAATTAAGTGTGAGAAACAAGATGAACATGCCATACTGAAAAAAGATACCACCACATGGTAGAGGGTAGATAAGAAATATGGATTTTTTAAAATAATTTATTTACTTTATTTTTATTTTTATTTCATGTACATTTGTGTTTGGCCTGCATGTATGTCTGTGCATGTGTGTCAGATTCCCTGAAACTGGAGTTGCAGACAGTTGTGAACTGCCACATGGGTGCTAGGAATTGAACCTGGATCCTCTGGAAGAGCAGCCATTGCTCTTAACTGCTGAGCCATCTCTCCAGCCCCAAGAAATATGGATTAATTTAAGATGTAAGAGCTAGCCGGGCGGTGGTGGCTCACACCTTTAATCCCAGCACTTGGGAGGCAGAGCCAGGAGGACCTCTGTGAGTTTGAGGCCAGCCTGGTCTACAGAGTGAGATCCAGGACAGGCACCAAAGCTACACAGAGAATCCCTGTCTTGAAAAACCAGAAAAAAAAAAAAAAAAAAGATGTAAGAGCTAATTAGTAACAAGCCTAAGCTATTGGCTGAACATTTACAATTCATAATAAACCTCCATGTGCTTATTTGGGAGCCAGTGGTCCCAAAAACATTCTACCCACAGTCTACTGAAAATACCCCGTTCACCAGGTTTGTCTGAATGCTAAGATTTTCAGACCAAAGGGGGAGAAAAACAAAACAGCTGTAACTAGAGGGGTACAAGGTGGTGGAAGAGGAGGGGTCGGGTCTGAGTGCGGGGAAATGAAGAGGGAACAAGAAAGAGCAGTGCACGGGCCAGGAAGACACAGAAAGGGCAGCAGCCTCCATCTATAAGGCGAGTGGGAGTGGGTGTGGGATCCAGGCAGAAGGCGTGCAGCACAGGAGGAAGAGCCACTGGGCACCTCCAAGGAGGTCCCTAGGCTGGGACAGAGCCAGATTCTCATGTGTCTTGTTCCCAGGCCTTGTCTGAAAGGGACAGCCACAGCAGGGCAACTCCCAGGGGCTGGGCCTGAGTTCCTGCATAAAAAGATGTTCAGAAGTGCAGTATACCAAAAGGAGAGGGGACAGAGGGGGACACCAAGGAAAGGGGACACCGAGGACAGAGCGACACCAAGGAGAAGGTCATCGCCACAAGTAGACTGGTCCCAGGGAAAGAGCAGCACCAGGGACAGCTGATAACCGTGCTGTTCTCTGTGCCTTGTCCCCAGCACAGTGGCCAGGTCCTATCTCCTCTACTGCAAGCCCAGAGCCTTTGTGGTAAGGCAGGACACGGCTCCAACACATGGATTATAAGCCACCCAGACATGTTGAAGGATCACCAAACCCTACTGTGCGCGCGTGCACACACACACACACGCATACACCATACCCATGCAGAGACCTAGTACTATACCTCCTACACACACACGCACACGCACACGCACACGCGCACACACACGTGCGCACACACACACCATGCCCATGCAGAGACCTAGCACTATCCCTCCTATACACACACACATGCACACACACACACCATGCCCATGCAGAGACCTAGTACTATCCCTCCTATCTCAACCCCACCAGTGCTGCATATGGCCCATGCATGAAGCATGTATGGCAGAAGAGAGAGTCCAAGAGGTGTGAGCAAGATGTTTGCTGCCTGCTGTGGTGGGCTCGCCTGCAGGGAATCACCGATGCAGTCTGAAGCATTCACAGCAAGCCAGGCACCATCTGCTGTTCCATTGCACTGGCCGGAAGAAGGCATCGGGGAGACCACGTGGAGCTCACTCTGGACCGTCAGTGGATACGGACGGAGGATAGAGTGGACAGAGATCCCAAGCGAGGGAACTCACAGACCACGGTAAGTCCTGAACGGAGCGCTGCCAGCTCAGAAGCAGGGCCTTGTGCACGTATTGAATTTCAGAGGTGGGTCCAGGAAGCACAGAAGGAGCCGGAAGTGAGGCCACTTCCCCTGACTTGAAACCTCTTGCAGCCCTGTGACACACTGTGACTATTCCCTCTGGTCCCCGTCCACAAATGGACGGGGCAGTTGACGCGGGCATCAACCTTGGCGGTTCTGGTAGGGCGTGGGCCCCGACTAGCCTCTTTGGACCTTGAGAGGAGCCCTAGGGGCCTTCAGAAGGGATGGGCTGGCAAGGTCCTGAGAGCACCACACACTGTGAGTGGAGGCTACTAAGTGCCGGACCCACTCCTGACACGTTCTCGCCTCTCTCAGGGGAGGATTGGCATCAGCCGGGGCCGTTAGGCAGGAAGTCTTTACAGCAGCAGCTCCACTGCTGAGACTCAGACAGAAGGGTCTGAACCGTAGGCCTGGCGGGAGGTCAGAGTGGGCTGAACATTGATCTCGAGAGGAAGTAAGAACAGAACTTGGACTCCAGTTTACAGGTTTCAGGAAAAAATGGACACCGGGGGAAAGCGGCTATTGCAAACACGCTCCCTGACTCTTCAGTGAGGCTGCCTTATAAATCGTAGCCCGTGTTCAGGGTTATTAACGATGCTATCTTCCTGTCTTCTTTACAAATAGGTGTTAGGCAAATAGCTGTTTTCCTGTGCCGGTGAATGATGAGGACCAGACGTCACCACGGAGATGGCCGGCTGCCATGCTCGGTGGAGCCTTTGCATAAAGATAGCATCTAATCTGCATTCGTGCCTGGATTCGCTGCAATCACATGGAGGCTGAACTCATTTTATTCACAATGCCACGGGAGCGATCGCCAAAAAGGATCCGGGGAAGGCAGCATATATCACGCGCTTCTTAAACCCCCGTCGCCAGCAAGTGACAACAGCCTCACCACTCAGTCACCGAGATTAAAAATTAGTCAGACGTGGAAAATGGAAACAGGGCTTCAGAAAGAGGAGGGATGGTTGCGCTGAATGATGCCCCCTCTTTTGCATAGTAAATAAATGATACATATTTCCTGATGACAAATACTTTCCAGGGCAGCCTATGTCTAGGTCTCATTGTCAGCTGACTGGCTAGATAAGGATCAAAAATACGTTACAACTTGTGTCCAAAAGCAATGTCTGACAATACACAATAATGACATCAGAATCACCTCCAACCAGGTCGAGTCCAGAGTAGACCACAAATGAGAAAGGGCCCTTGGATTTGGGATTTGGGGGACTGGATCTGGAGCCTTGTCTGCAGAAGGCAAACAAGTTCTGTTCTCCCACAGAACTACATGCTCAGCCCCAGTAATATTCCTCCCAGGTGTCACTGACTCCAAAAGTCACAGCTGGTGTGTGCGTGTGTGTGTGTGTGTGTGTGTGTGTGTGTGTGTGTGTACATGCCTGTGTGTGTGAATGGGTGTGTGCATGTGTATGTATAGATGCCTGTGTGTGTGCATGTGGGGGGATATGTGGTGTGTATGTGGGAATGTGTACATGTATGTGTGTGGGGTATATGGAGGTAGGTAGGTGGGTGGGTGGGATGTGTGTGTATAGGAGTAGGTGGTTGGCTCTTGCTTCTCTTCCGGCTGCCTCTGAGCTGTTTGGATGGACCCAGTCTACATTCCTGTTTCTTCCTCCTCTTTTTTTAAAAAGATTTTTATTTCAACTTTGTGTGTGTGTGTGTGTGTGTGTGTGTGTGTGTGTGCGCGCGCGCGCGCGCGCGTGCGCACGCAAGCATGTGGACATGAGTACAGGTGCCTACAGAGTCCAGAAGAGAGCATTAGAGCCCCCTTGAACTGGAGTTACAGGTGGTTGTAAGCAGTCCGGTGTAGGTGCTGGGAACCAGACTCAGTCCTCGCTGCAAGAGCAGTGTGTGCTCTTACCCACCAAGCCATTTTTCCTTCTGTGACTTCCTATCCCCCTTACTCAGCCACTCTCAGAGAGGACAGACAGTTCACAGGAGTACCCAGACCCACTCAACACCACCAGTCCCCTGCCCATGCCTTCATCCTATAGCTCTTCCTGCAGATCACCAGACCCTAAGCCTCTCCCAGCCTCATAGCCAGGAACTGTACCAACTCTTTGAGTTCACTGTGTTCTCCTCTATACCCTTGGCTCGTGTAACCCCAGCCAAAGCAGCCTTGTTCTCACACCCCGCTTACAGCCTGCAGGGGCTCCTCTGCCTGACCTCAGACGGTACTGGATAGCACCATAGCCACTGCCACTGCCTGAAGCCCACCCTGTGGGCTGTGGGCCCTCCAGGTTCTCCCTCCTTTTCCGAGCACCGCCATGAGCTGGCATGCATTCTGTTCCCAGACAGACACCACACAACAAGAACAAGCCGATGGAGGCCTCTGCCTCCAGGTAGCCCCTGAGCTCCAGGCTCAATGGTTATTGGACGGGGAGCCATTTGTCAACCACTCCTCCAAGCACCCTAAACCAGATTCTCCATCTGGTGGCCACACCATTAAATCCACGGATTGGCCTCCACCTCCCTTCCCCACAGCCACTTCAGATTGTCAGAGAGCCTCTGTACGGGGCTAGCTTGTTACGTAGGCACACTCGTGGGGTCTTTGGGTACTCTTTGGGTGACAGAAGGTTGTGGGGGAGCTTCGTCTTGTAAAGTGTGCTTCAGGCTAACCACTGTGCCCAGTGTCCAGCAAATGCCAATTCCCAACACAATCCCAGTGTTCCAGGCCTTAACAAGGCACAGTCCTAAAGGTGAAAAGTGCCCATGAGAGCCCCTCTGCTCAAGGTTGAGGGACAATCATTTGTGTGTCACCCTGCCCCATTATCCTTTTCCTGTTCTGTCGACCTCAAGCGAACCACCTTCCTGCTCTGAGAACTTCTCCCTCCCTTCTTGCGAAGGCGTGTAGGCCCTTGGGAGAGGCTGTGTGCTGCAGCACACCCTCTCTGAGTCTCCCTTGCAGTCAGGGGCTTGGGGAGCTCACTGTGGCGCCTGATGCAAGCCAGCGCTCTCTCAGGGGGTGCCATTTTGTTTTCTAAAGTGACTCAACTTGCCTTCAAGTAGGAATAAACATTCCTGCGTTTCCCAGGGCTTCTGACAGCCCTGCGCTGGCCCCATGATGTGGCAGCGATGGATGGCCCGTCTCACCAGGAAGCCAGGTACATCTTTTACCAAAGGTGGCTTCCGAATGACAAATGGCTTTCTCACAAACACGGAACTGTTGATTGTATTTACAAACAGTTCATTTTTCACAAGCTGCTGGTCCTGCCCCTCACGCCTGGGACCCCTCCACATGATGCATGGGTGGCTATTACCAACATTGATTAAGGCTTCCTGTCTTCCTGCAATACCCGTCCCTCCATTCATCACAGACAGGCTCACACACACAGTGCACCGTGCCCCCCCCCCCCCCCCCCCCCCCGCCGCCCCCGTTCCTCAGCTGTGTTTTTCCGTGTGCCCCCTGAAAAAGGGCGCATGCCACGGCTCTGACATCTTGATGTCTACAGCGGTGGACAAACAAACCCACTAATTAAATCCTTTGGCTTCATCCAATCTTGGGCCTTCAAAGACGACCGCCTCTGCTCCTCATTCTGGAAAAATGCAAGTGTAAATAAAGTGTCAGCACGACAAGCAATTGAGCCAGGAATCCTGACGTAAGTGTCACCCCTGAAGCAAGTCACCCAGCGTTTAGTGTCTGTTTTGGCCTTCCATCCCTGTGACCGGGAATAATTGGAAGGAACAAAGGTTGATTTTGGCTTTCGATTCCAAAGGTTTCACCCTACGGTCAGCTGGCCTGTTGCTCTAGGGATCTGTAGGGGGCAGGGCAGGGCGAGTGCACCAGTGGATAAAACTACTCACCTGACAGCTGGGGAGCAAAGTGAGACTGACCGGGTCTCATGTGAGGGTACACTCCCAGTGACCTCCCCCGGCTAGGCCCCACCTTGACCTCCCAAGTTTCCACCTTCTCCCAAGTCTTCACACATAGGCCTTGGCAGACATTGCATATCCAAGCTGTAGCAGGACTGATCCAGGGGACCCAGAACCAAATTCCTCAACACCCACTGAGGAAGGGGTAATCACCAAAGTGGCATGATCCGGGCCAAGCTAGGATGACTTTTTTAGATTCCCCTGAGTTCTTCACGTTGCTCTCTAGCCCATCTCTTTCTGGTTGTAAGTGTGGCTCAGTGGTGGTATCCCCAAGGCTGACCCATTCCAGGAGATAGGCTGGTATTCGCGGAAGGAGCCAGATGGGACTAGGGGTCTCTAATCTGTTAGCATGGGATGGACCTCAGTAAGCCAGCGATCTCTAGGCTTCCAGGTCCTCACATAGCAGCTCAGAAAAGAGCCACTTTCTGCCCAAGTCGAAAATCCAATAGTCTCGATGACATCAAAGCCTACCAGAGATTGAAAATGCAGCTCAATAATGGAGTATTTGCCTAGCATACACGCGGCATGGGTCCCATTCCCAGTAACACACACACACACACACACACACACACAGCCCACTTGCTACCTCCTGACTGCAAAACACCCCTGCACAAAACTCTTTTTGAGGCTACTGCCCCACACTCTGCCTTCCACAGTTTGCCCACTCATCACCTCTCATCCTTCTCTCATTTTTCTTTTCTTTTTTTCTTTTTCTTTTCTTTTTTCTTTTTCTTTTTTTTGTTTATTTGTTTCCTTAAAAAATATGCCATTCAGCCGGGCAGCGGTGGTGCATACCTTTAATCGCAGCACTCAGGAAGCAGAGGCAGGTGGATCTCTGTGAGTTCGAGGCCAGCCTGGTCTACAGAGCCAGATTCAGAACAGGCACCAAAACCATACGGAGAAACCCTGTCTTGAAAAAAAAAAATCTTGTTGCGACCATCCCAGTGATGCAGAAGTACATAGACGAAGTCGGTGCCCTCCTGCCTTCCCTGAGGACCATGAGATGACCCCTGTGAGGAGGTGACCTCACCAGCAGGGGTGGCAGAGTTTCTTCACCTTTCCTTGTTATAAATATCAACACAGGCCTCGCTCCTCTCTGTCTAGGTTTGTTTTATTCACTTGAATATATGACCTGTACTTCCTCCTAGCTCACTGACTGCAGCTAACTGTGTGTGTGTGTGTGTGTGTGCGCGCTTGCACCTCACCTGTAGAGGTCAAAGACTAACCTAGTCTCCAGGAGTTTGTTCTCACTTCCTACCTTTATGTGGGGTCTGGAGTTCAAACACGGGTTGTCATGCCAAGCCCCCCTTTTGATGTGACCGTGTTGTATGTTGGACCTCACAGAATAGCCCAGCTAGCAAATCATTCTGATAGTCATAAAAAGATAAATTGGACCGTGGTTGGTGCACGCCTTTAATCCTGGTGCTCTGGAGGCAGAGGCAGACAGTTCTCTGATCTTGACATAGAGAGTTCCAGGCCAGCCCGTGCTGAATAGTGAGATATTGTCTTTAAAAACAAAAAAGGAAGGTCAGGAGGTTCAAAACCTCTGCTGGTGTGTTGACTGAGCTGTATTAAGGATACCAGCATTGCATCCACATTTGTGTGGTTTGGGGAATTTTTTTAAAAATAGTGTTATGTCTCCTCTTAACTCCAACATGTCTGCTCCAGAGGTTTTTGACTGCTAAAAACCAGGCCCCTAAAACAGTGTGCATGGTTCCCAAGATGAAATCCTGGCAGCATCTCCGACTTTCACGCCCCTCTGTCCAGTAGGGACTTGGGCCCCTGCTTTCCCCACTCTCATAAACTCCCAATGTTCTCAGGCTTCCAAGTTTTTGGTGACATTCTGGATTAGAGAAGGCATCCCCATGTCTGGCTGCCTCCCCTGACACCTGGCGTAGGAGAGTGTTTGTCTGAATGGCGACTATATTCTCTTTGTGACTGCTCATGTGCAGTCTGGATAGACAGCTCAGCACTTAAAAGTCTGTACAGTTCTGGCAGAGGACCCAAGTTCAGTTCCCAGTACCGATACCACGCCATGCACAACTACCTGTAACTCCAGTTCCAGAGGACTGGACACTCAGGCCTCCACAGGCACCTGAACTGATGTGCTCTGGCTCGCATGTGCTCATGTGCATACACGTACACACACACACACACACACACACACACACACACACACAATTAAAAATAAAATGAACCCTTAAGCCACCTTTGAGGAGAGTTGGTATTTTTATATTATTATATATGTTCAAGGTACATGGCATATCCAACCATTAATGTCTGGTTTTAAGCTGCCCAGTAAAAATATACATACTCATAGATGCCTTTCTTATTCAGTATCTTCCTAGAGAGCTATATTTTATATTTTTGATTAAACACCACTCTATTTCCATGCTTTTTTTTTTTTTAATTTAAGCAATTGTACTTTGCATCATGTCAGTCTGAGCAGGCTTCAGTAACAAGCACCACTGATGGGCAGGTTTAAACAGGAACCTCTTTCTCCACCACTCTGGGGCATTGGGAAGTACCAGCGGATTCAGCTCCAGGTGAGGGATCCTTCATTTGCATATTCAACCTTTGGGGTGTGGCCTCCCCTGAGGATATAGAGAGCTATCAGTCCTTAGAACTGTGGCAGCTCCTCCAGCCCTCATTACCCCCAAAGGCCCCATCTCCATGGTACCCCATGGGGGAGGGGAGATAGGTTTCAACATGTTAATCCGGGCTGGACACAGATATTCAGTCCATGATCTGGTTAGCTTACAGCTGGCTGCCCTACCCAGCTCTCCAATTAGTTATAATTGGTTTTTTGGTTGAACTTCTTAGGATTTTCAGATTAAACAGCCCAGTGACCTGATAATAAATATAATTGGCTTCCTCCCAGTGTTAGTACCTTACCAGGAGCTACAAAGTACGCAGGCCTCCGTCCCTACCCCTTATCCTAGAGGGCTAGTGTGAAGATTCCCATGTATGATCAGTCACCTGTGTTTGATACGCCATCTTTATCAAGCTCAGCTGACTAATCTCATTCAAGGTGACTTGCGGGAAGCTGATTCCTGCCCTAGAAGACTGGAGGAGAAGCAGGCCCAGCATGGACTTCCCAGAGGCCCATCCTCCCTACCACTCTCAGATGCCCCAGGACACTGCACAGCTTTTGGGGTGGGCCTGGCCATGGTAGTGTCCAGCACAGAAAACATGGTCATCTTCTACAGGATTCTCTAAGCCAGAGAAGCCTTTCTCAGGAGCCCTGAGAGCCTCCTAGAAAATGAGTTTCTGTTGCATAAACCACCAACCAGTAATTATTTCCTATGGCAGCCTGAGTGGACCCACTATATAAAGTTTAATTTCTTTTTTTTTAAAGTTTTATTTACTTATTATGTATACAACATTCTAGCACCATGTAACTTTGCATGCCAGAAGAGGGAACCAGATCTCATTATAGATGGTTGTGAGCCACCATGTGGGT
>CABHPH010147476.1:0-20169 GCA_902168325.1 Peromyscus nudipes
CAATGTGAAATGATCAAATACATTTTATAGGCAGTGGATATTTATTTTAGGATTATATCAGCCAGTGAAATAATGAGATGAAGAAAGGCAAGGAAACAAAAAAGAAGGGAACAAGAGAGGAAGGAGGTTAAAAAGTCTCACAACACAGAACTATGTCCGTGAGGTCTGAGCCAAAGAAGCCAGAGGAAGGCCGACAGAGGAAAGGACAGAGTATAGGCAAGAATCAGGCTTCTCCCAAAATCCTGGTCTCCCCTTGGAACAGTCCTCAAACTCTGAGCACATTTTACAGCTTTAAATAGGTGAGGAAATCACAGGAAATATCTGGAAACCATGGCATTCATTGGCAGTGTTAATAAAGAAAGTTTTATTGGAACTCAACCATGCTGATTTGGTTGTGGACTGTCTTTGACTGTGGACTATTCATTACAAAGGCTGACTCTAGCAGGTGCAATAGTGAGTGCCCCATAGTGCTTCAATTTGCTGTAGGGGCCCTTCATAAGGAAAGTTTGCTAACCCTGCAACAAAAATAACAACAACAACAATAATAATAATAATAATAATAATAATAATAAAAATAAATAAGGAAGTGAGATACCTTGGTATTCTGGAAATTTTATGTCTGCTAGAGTGAACTGAGAGCTGACAGTGTGCTGGGAAGAACTGATTGAGCTACAAGACAGCTCAGTGGAGGATGACAGAGAAGGATTTAGTACACCCACATCTAGGGCATGTTCCAATTTCCTGCATGAGGAAAGAATAATGATCTAAGAATATAAGTATATGACACACATTTTCAGTTCTGTGTGCAGGTAGATTTAAATTCTAAAATTTAGTTATCCTATCCACCATTGTATTAAAGCTGTTCGCAGATACTTAAAACCCTGAAATATTACCAGAAAAGTACTGGATATGAGTGAAGCCAAGATTCCTGACACACAGGGCTAAATAATGCCATCCCAAAAGTTGTTCCCACATAGAACCTATGAATGAGATTTTACTTGGAAATAGCTTTCTCAATGATGTGATTAAGTGAAGATCAGGTCATACATAGAAGGTAAGCCATAGTCCAACGACTAGTATTTTATTTGACTGAGTGAGTGGAGGTGTGTGCACCTGTGGGGAGGTCAGAGGACAATTTGAAGCATTGAGTTCTCTCCTCCAACTATGTTGGTCACGGGGATTGAACTCAGGTTTCCAGGGTTGGCAGTCAGTGGCTACCCTTAGTCACATCAATAATCCAAGTGTACGTGTAAGAAGCAGGAAGTTAGTGCATGGGCAGGGATAATGCTATGTGATGATAGAACAGAGATTAGAGTGATGCAGTTATATGCCGAGAAACACCAAGGAATTGTCCACTAAATGGGGAAAAGCAGGAGATATCCCCCTGCTATGGCCTGCAGACACAGCCTAGTTTGGGATGGAGAGACACCTTGATCTTAGATTCTAGCTCCCAGAACTGCTGAGTACAAATTTCCATTATTTTAGCTCACCCATTTTGTGGTACCTATCAGTCAACTTTATACACCATGGAACATTAAACCTCTAGTCTAGATTTTATATAAAATTTGAATGTTATGCAAGAATTCCTATAGTATCGTCTCATACTAGAGAATAGTTCATTTTAACCCACATAGTGATAAATGTGAAAAAAAGAAACAACCAATTCCCTTTATTAGTTTATGGCTTGTGGGCTGATAATCACAACATAAGATGTCTCAGAGGGGCTGGGAAATGTCCCAGTGAGAAAAGCGCTTGCTGCACAAGTGTGAGGACCTGAGTTCAGCATCCTGGCACCCATGCAAAAGCAAGAAGCAGCGGCATGTACCTATAACCTCAGCTCTGGTGGCAGAGCACAGGTAAGGGGTAGGGGACAGAGCAGGCTGATCTCTGGGCCTTGCTGCCCAGCCAGCTGAGCAGAAACAGCAGCTCAAGATTCAATGCGGGTCTAATCTCTGCCTCAAAAATTAGGTGAAGGGTTGGGGATTTAGCTCAGTGGTAGAGTGCTTGCCTAGCAAGCACAAGGCCCTGGGTTTGATCCTCAGCTCAAAAAAAAAATTAGGTGAAGAACAATAGAAGATTTCTGAACTCAGTAGAAGATTCCTGAACTCAGTCTCTGGCCTGCACCTATGCACACAAGGTAGAATACACTCACATATTCACATGTGCTTTGGTACACACACACACACACCCCCACACACACCCACACACCCACACCCACACACACACCAAAAATGGCTGCCTTGGAGGCTTTCAAATTGGGTTCCCAAAAAGAAAGTGTGTGGTTTATATATAGTGGTCACCTGCAGGCACCAAGTCCTCACAAAAGCTTAACAGACAAGGAGTTCTACAGACTATTAGCATTGAATTGTCTATGTTAAATACTGTTCACATATGTAGAACCCCTGTCTGCCATTCCAGGTTCTAAGTGACCCACACTCTGTCTTTCACTTTCATACAGTTGCTGGGGAGCCCACAGCAATCCTGGTATTTGATCTCTTAACTCTGGGAATGCTCAGCTTGAAGGCTCATTTTCCCATGGGAGCCATAAGGGAGCTGAAGGAAGGAACCAGAGACACTGGACCTACAGCAGGAGAATCGATCATCTGATCAGAGCCACAGGACAAGCTTTATTGAATTCCAGGGAAGTCACATTTGCAAATTTGAATCTGAACCCCCCGGTTTTGTTCAGAAGAGCCTTCTTAAGGAATATAAGAAAATGTAGGGCAATAGTTGAAAGATGGTGGCTCTGTGTGGCAAAACACTTGGAGATAATCTGGGGTTCATTCAAACCTAACTCTTCAACATGTTCATCAACTCAAGTATCCATTCAGCTAGCAAGCTCTGCTTACTATGGTCCCCCAGGCAGTGGGTTTGTCAGTGAGGAATGAGATAGCCTTGGCATTGATCTGCAGAGAATACAATGAAGATGAAAGGGGAAAACTAAAGAAAGGATTTGATGGATGTATCCATGATTTTCATAAAGAGGACAGCTGCTAACTGAAATCACAGAAGGACCCTTCAGGGATGAACATGACTGATTGAGAGCAAGTTGACATTTGAACTGTTCCTGAAAGGCTGAAGAGCATCATGGAGGGTATGCTGGAGTGGGAGCCGGGAGCACAGGTGAGCCTGAAGGAACAAGTGGTACACAGGTCCTCAGGTAAGAAAAGATGGGTGGATTTCACAAGTGGAGAAACAAACCAAACCAGTAGTGTCTGGCTCATTCTAGGTTCAGGCAGGTAAGCCATTCTCTGTAAGATCTCCAAGATATAGTGCAGATTATGCTAAAAAGCCTGTGACCTCACAAACTTGTAGAAATGCAATGGTAGCTAGATGATAGCGTAACTAAGGTGGGTAAGTCTGGTATGATTTTGGTAATAAAGGGAAAAAGAATTATAGACTCATGCTGAGGAAGAGCTAGTTAGGAACCTGGGTCCACTGGGTTGTTGGACCTGTGGACAGAGAGCTGCATTCAGTGACAGGGAGATGAATGAGTTGAGCAGAGTGAAATGCTAGGGAGCAGACAAAGAGAAAACCCCCCAACTTAGGTCACAAAGAATCTTGCAGGGAGAATAAGGTAATGCAATACTGGGAGATTCTGACTCTCTACTTCACTTTTCTCTCTCTCCCTCACCCTCAGTAGTCATGGATTCAGAGAGGGTTGCAGGAGGAATGTAAAAGCACTAGGGGATCTGAGCAGGGAAAGTGCTGCGTCCGCATGATCAAATGCCGGCTGTAATTGGAAGAGCGGTTTGAGAAATGAGATAAGGCCATGAGTTATTATGAAAAGCAAGATGAAGAACACTTTCGAGGAGATCATCTGATGCCATCGAATACATTATTTCAAATGAGACCCTGTACATCAGCAGGGGATATTTCAAACCACCTAATGTTTCTAAATGTCCCTATAAAAGTCCTGAAAAATTTTTTTGATTGGTAAGTATGAGTTACATTTTTGATAGGGAAACATTTATACCCAGAGTAATATAGTATTTCCAAAAGGATGCTTCCTTGGAGTTTGGAAAATAAGGCAAGGCAATAGAATTCCATGCATATATTGGTGAATCATTTGAAGGAAAATGTTAAGGGATGGGTAAATACAGGTCTGGGCTAGTAAATCTAGGCACGAATCCCAAAGTAGAATCCCAAAGTATTCATAAAAGACAAAGGATTGTAGCTTTTAGCCCAATGTGACTGACATAGTAAGAATAAAGGACACAGAATATTTACAATCTCCTTATTTAAAGACATTGGTGTTGACTCTCTCATATCCCTACAAGTCAGTCTTAGTTCCCTGATTCAGGCTATGTTCTCCCTCTATTCCGGATTTTGACAAGCGCAGAGGGGAGGTGGCATCTGCCATTTTTCCTACTGTGTAACAAGAACTTTATTTCTCTCTTTGAGCACATGGTTTCTTATTGTTTGCTTAGTTTAATTTATGATAATATATCACTTCAGGAGTTCATGGAAATTTTCTCTGTGAAATTGCTAATTTTCTATGGCTTCCTAATGCCTAAACAGAGGTAAGTCAGAGTTGAGTCATCACTCTTAGTGATATATTTGGGTAAATATATCCTTTTTCTGGAGCTTGGCTTAAGACCTTTGGAGGGATGGATAGAGAAGAAAATGACCAAGAAAAGAAACCAGTCGGCTATCAACTCAATTATATTCTCATGCTATCATAATTGATAAGCCTCCTATTTGTACTTTGCTAATCCATAACTAAGTATCCAAGGCTGCCTTCCAAAGCCATGTGTTTACTGGATAAAGTCTTACTCTGGAGTACGTGGTGAGGCATAGATGATAGTCAGGGGATGGTGGGAATCTCTCTTGCTACAGGGCATCACTGCTAGCTCCTGGGCCACAGCCTGGTGTACAGATCAGAAACAGGGACTTTGGAGGTAAATCCTATCTTGCCTGATAAGATAGTGGGGATAAAGAGGTACTTTCTGCTACACAGTATCAGCCCCATCTCTAAGGTGAGAAATGGACAGTGAGCACCTGCCCAGATTGCTGTTGTTTTGGGAATGATAAGTTAATATGTGAACATCACTTCCTCCAGGCAGCTTCCTCCAGGCACTCACTAAATATCATTGGTGATTTGGCTTTCTGTTCCTTTCCAATCTATAAAATTAATAACAAACATAGACATTAAATCTGGGCACCCTAAATAGTATGAAAAGTTTTCTCTTCAAAACTTTTTAAATCTCTTTTTTTCTATTATTTGAGGATTTCATACATGCATGCATAAAATGTATTTTAAACAAAACTACTTGCCTATTCCTTCACTTCCCATTCCTCCCTTAGCACTCTACCACTTTTCCCTTCCAACATCATGCACTGTCTTTAAAACCACTGAGTTTACTTAGTTCTCTCTCTCTCTCTCTCTCTCTCTCTCTCTCTCTCTCTCTCTCTCTCTCTCTCTCGTGTGTGTGTGTGTGTGTGTGTGTGTGTGTGTGTGTGTGTGTGTGTTTGTGCCTGTGTGTGAATTGTCTGCTAGAGCATGGATAATCTCAGAGGATGCTTCCTTGAAGAAAATTTAGCTCTCTTAAATCTTGATCTCACAGAATGCCTTGTCTCACAGTAGGATTACATGTAGAATAACACTGTATAATAGATACCCCACACTAATGCTATTTACATACTCTAAGCACTGGACTAACAAGCTTCTCACTTAATCCTACCAGCACTTTCCATAATCTGTACTTTAAAGTGAATGCTTTACAATAGAGGAAAGGGATGCTTCTGAAGTCCTAGCAACGTATAAATTAACAGTAGCTATGTGCTAAAAAGAATATGGAACCCAGGTCCTTCCAGCATCAGAACCTACAGACATTTGACCCAAATTTAAAACAATCATACTGCTTTACATGTAATTTACTCCTCAGGCCTCCTAGAGAAAGGATAATCAGTACATTTACAAAGTCTCCTGTCTTTCTTGCTCGAGTGAAAACAAGTCTGCTTATACTAAGTGATTGATAACATTCTGTTCATCTTTGAAACTGCAGTTCAGTTATCTGGCAAGGGGGGATGTCAACACAAAGAAGACTCAAGGGATGGCTTCTGCAAACCACATTCATTGTTTCATTCTTTTCCTTGAATGTTCATTTCTTTCTGCATTTTTTTCCCAAGTGAAAGTCATTTTGTATATGTGCCTCAAGGGCAATACTTGATCTGTTGGGTATCTAGAAAAGCAAAAATATTTGTATGACCCCAGTAGGTAGGATGTAACTGTAATGGAATAGTGCTGTGAGTGAAGTCTTTCTGAGTCTTTGCCTAGCATCCTGCAGCTAGGCAGCATATGAGTCATGGGCTGGCTGTCACCTTCAGAGCAGTGGGATGTGACCATTTGGAAGAGTTTCTCCATTACAGTAGATAATTTTAGCTTGAAGTTACCTTTCATCAAAGATCAGACTCTCCATTTGTCCTTTGGGCCAAGACCTGGAGAAGTTATGAAGGACATAATGGAAATTTCACAGTAGGTTGGAGAGAAATTTATCCTCTCAGACCTGTATGCTAGTTGGGGGGAGGTACATTAAAATGTAGATTTGTGGTAGAATGCAAGATGTTCCAGATATCATATTTTTCATCTTACAATTCAAGGGGTGAAGAAAGGTAGTGAATTTGCTAACAAGGATAGAGCCGTGGAATATTTATTCCATTGTACTAAGACTGTTTGAAAGATTGAAGAAAGCAAAAGATAAGTAAAATTTATACAACCTCACTGCTTGAAAAACATCTTTTTACTATTAAAATATTAATTTTCAGTATCAGTACTATGCATATTCTTAATATATATATACACACATATATATATAAAATGTACACACATTCCTATTTTGTATCTTTTTTCCTAGTAAAATCAAATGGTATTTTAAAAGGCTATAATAGTAATCTTTAGAATATGGACATTATAATATACAAATACCATACAAAAATGTTTCATATAGTTGATCTTTTGAATTATTTTATATATTGATCATTTACCTATGTATCCAATATTTACTAAGTACCCAAGAACTGGTTGCTAGGTACTTAAAAAAATGTGAATAAATCAAAACACTGATCAGAAGGTGCTTAGCCCAAGGCAGGCATGATTATGTAATACGTTACAGATATGAAAGATAGTGTGATACATGATGTGGCAAGAACAGCTAATTCTGATCATGCTAAAAATGATCCTCTGCTACTGTTTTCCTCAGATTCTACTAAGCTGTGCTCTGGGGGATAATAAATTAATAGAGAGCTTTAATGGACTGGATTAGGGGAGAGGTGGTCCTTCCACAAAAGAGGGTTTTTAAAGGTCTGGACTGCAAGAAGTTTTGTGCTTTATGTTGAGAGGTAAAAGTGTATCTGGTGAGAGGCAAGACTGGGCTGAGAGCAAGTGCAGGCTCTTGAGGGTGCAATATGCCAGTGGCCATTATCTGGAGGCTACTGGAGAGTCAAGGAAGGTTCAAAGGGAATAAAACATGATCACATTTCCAAGTTTCATGATGATTTTGCTTGCTTCAGGGAGAACTGAACTTATAAGTTTGAGCCAGAATTGAGACACCAATGAACATAAATGAAAAGAGAAGGAAACTTAAGTAAGACACAGCATTGAAAGTGACGAAGGGGATTAAATTAAATACATGCTTATTGGCTGAATTATGCTCAAATTCCATACGATGAGACCCGAGCTGGGAGAGCCCCAGGGATGTTTGCGGACAGAGCCCTTCAATGACTAAGCTAAAATGAGGTGGTTGGGTAGGTGCTAAGTTAGTGTGATTGGTGACTTTACAGGAAGAGGGAATTAGAATATCTAGAGGCACATGAGAACCATGTGCACAGACCACGGGAAGATCAGTAAGACAGGCAACTACAAGCCAAAGACTGAGGCTGGAGGATAGACCAAAGGTCCTGACACGTGACCTTAGACCTCCAGTCTTCAGAAGGTAAGAAAATAAACTGCTAAGGTTTCAGCTGCAGCAGTTGGATTTGGCAGCTTTAGCAAGCTGACTAATGCTAAGGAAATATAAGTTAAAGTATACGTTCATTAAACAGATGTCTGTGCAAAAGGGAACAAGTAAAAAAGAGACCTGAAACCCTCTGGTTTGGGCAGTGGTTCAGAGGTACCTCAACAGAGTGGGGCTCTAGCCTCAGAGGTTATATATGGCCCATAAAACCTAAAATACTATCTCTGTTGTTGTTTACTTTCTGTCCTTCCCTGATATACCTCACAGATCTCAGGTACATACTAGACTCTCTCTCTCCCGGTGTGTGTGTGTGTGTGTGTGTGTGTGTGAGAGAGAGAGAGAGAGAGAGAGAGAGAGAGAGAGAGAGAGGTGCATGTGTATGTGCAGGAACGGCAGAGTTCAATCTCAAATCTCATTCTCAGGTTCATCTTTTTTTTTTTTTTTTTAACTGAAGCAGCATATCTCATTGGTACCTCACCTCTCTCCCTAGTTTGACTAGGCTGGCTACCCAGTGAACTCCAGGAATCAACCTACCTCTGAGTTTCTGATACTAAGGTTACAATCACAGGACAGGGCAATACCGCAGCCTGTTTTTATATGGTTGCTGGGATTGAACTCAGGTCCTTGTGCTTGTATACAAGGACAGCACTTTACCGACTGAGCTCACTCCCTGATTTGCTGCTGATCTCTCTATCTTTATGACAACAGCAAATGTCACTACTTTCCAAAACAGAACAGCTGCATAGTTTCTTGCTAAGTGTATGCCCAAAGAAATGTTCACATCTTTAGATCAGGGAACATCCACAGCAGGACTATTCACACTGTGAAGAAACTTACTAACAGTCCAAAAGCCCATTACTAGGAGAGTGCAAATGCTCTGTGGTCCAGGCATACACAAACATACCAGCAAGGCTTTACGGTACAGTATTACATTATACATTGTGTTATACATATTTTTGAAGTTTAATAAAGAAAACTAAAAGTATGCCTTGTTCAAGGAGTACATTTCCATGCAATGACTATATGGAAGAGATAACAAGAGGAGGCAGAATTAGAGTTTTAGGCTACTTCTAAGTTGGAAGGGGTGCAGGAATAGGAAGGGCCATATGTTTACTAAATAGCTGCTGAAGTTCTAGCTCCTTTGGGAGATGATGAAGTCATAGGTCCTCACTGTATTATAGTTAAATACAGTTTAATCGGTTACTGATGAACAAAGAGTGCAGCACACATCAAGGGTTATTGATGATCAGTCTAATTCTCTCTGTGTGAACTACAATTAGAGAATTCCCCTAAACATGAGGTCCACATTTAGCATCTTTATAATCAGCTATTTGATCTAGGAGAAACTGCTTTAATTGTCTAGGCATTTCTTTTTATAAATAGATTCATTTATTTTTATGTCTATGAGTTTTTGCAAGCATGTATGTCTATGCACTATGTACATGCCTAGTGCTCACAGAGACAGCAGAAGGTTGCTGGACTTCATAGAGCAGGAGTTACAAACAATTGGAAGCTGCCATGTGGGTCATGGGAAGTGAACCCAGGTCCTCTACAAGAGCATCAAATGTCCCTAACCTCTGAGCCATCTCTCCAGGCTCCAGGCTTTTGTTTCTTAAGCTAAACCAAAAGGAAGAACATGTTTATCTCAAGGAAACATTCCATTCCAAATGCCTGTGGTTCTGTCAACATGATGACAGCAAGAGCTGTTTTTAATTTTTATTAAGCATATATGTAAACATACTAAATGTTTAAAATTGAGTATTATATTTTGGTGGCCATTCTCTTAGGGCTTCAAATGCCAGTGATTTTCTCCATGAAGCAATCACCTTATCCCTTTACAATGCAGAGCAGTGTTCTTGATTTAATGGCTAGTTGCTATGTCCCCTTTGTTATCTCTACAATTAAAGAAGCTGTAAAACCAGGCCATGAACCAGTATAGATGTCTGAACCATGAATAAGTGATGAGGTCCCTGTCAATAGACCAGCTGCTGGGCAGCACTCATGAGGTGGTCTGAATTATTGATGCCATACCACAGCTCCCATCAATGACAGTTGTCGGAAGAGGCTCACATTGTCTTTTAATGTCAGGCTGGCCCAGATGTCTTTCCATTATTGTATAAAGAAATGACCCACAAGGGCAAGTTTGATTACCTTGAGTCTGGTTTTTGTACTGATAAAGGAAGAAAGTTTTTATAGGTTAACAATTTCCTTAGATAGACAAGAATTAAAATTTGAGGGAACATTTCTCATTTGCTAAGACATTCAAGTCTCTGGAGTACCACCTTTGGAAATCACATGGGGTGGGTACACCCATTGAGAGTCTAGCACCTCTGTGTGTGGTGGTGTTTGAGCAAAGCCTCTGTTAGAGATAGAGAGCTCTTGGTGAAGCTGGCTCAGAGTCATCCCCAGTTAGACCTTTAGAACTGTTGGTCTCTTCCTAGGATGAGATTTGGATCCAAGTTAGGTCAGGTTGATTATCTTCCTTGGAAATCTGGAGGTGGCTTTGGAGATGTTTCTGTTGACTTAGATTCTTTAGTATTAACCTGTCTGACTATGGCTCTAGCTAGTTCTTAATAAGTATTCTGGAATTCTTACAAAACATTTTTTAGCTAGTTTGATTGCCTTTATAAAATTAAGAAGGTTTTTAATAGATCCGGAACATTTTCTTGTCCCTAAATAGTGTGTTCCCTCTTACTCTCTCTTAAAATAATCATTTATTTTTATTTCTGTATATTTGTGTAGGCCTGCATGAATATATGTGCACTGTGTGCCTGAAGGAGCCTGCAGAGGTCGTAAGAGACTGTTGGGTCACCTGGAACTGGACTTATAGGCTGTTATGAACCACCATTTGGGTGATGGGAACTGAACCTGGGTCCCCAGCAAGGGTAGCAAGAACTTTTAACTGCGGAGCGGTCTCTCCAGCCTAAATTTCCCTCCCTTTCTCCCCCTCTTCCTCCTTATCTCTCTTGTAAATAAAGTGAAACACTGTAACATCATTCTGCAACATCTAAAAATAGTCTCTTCTTAAAGTTCAGAAACAGTTCTGTAGGACTTAGTTTCTTCATTAGTGTTATAGACATTTATGGTGATTGCTAGCTTGCAAGCTTAAGTTGCACCTAGTTTAATGGTTTTGTTTTTTAAGTCAGAAAACACCCAAGGAAGAAAATCTGTGTCCATAGGCTAACAAGTGATTCGAAAGTAGTGACAAGATTTCAGACTCCGGATACAGTATACTTTTTTTTTTTTTGGTTTTTTCGAGACAGGGTTTCTCTGTGCACCTTTCCTGGAGCTCACTTGGTAGCCCAGGCTGGCCTGGAACTCACAGAGATCCGCCTGCCTCTGCCTCCCGAGTGCTGGGATTAAAGGCATGCGCCACCAACGCCCGGCTCAGTATACTTTTAAATAATGCCATTTTCTTCTTTATTGGAAGGTAGAGGAAAAGACTATCAAGAAGAAATGTAAAATAGTTATATATAAATTCCAGAACATTCAATTGCATTCACTTGGCTATCATAGGGCCCAAGAAAAAAGCAGAGTCTTTCTTGTCCTGAAAAGGATGGCTCGTCACCAGGAGAGCTGAGGTCACACAATAATGGACTCACGGGATTTTGCTGGATAGCCATAAATCATTGCTGTTGCTTTTAGATAAATGAATTTTCAACAAAACCCTTTCAACTCCTTAGGTAAAGATTTCAGTGGCAATCTAATGTGTGAGTAAATAACAGGTGAGGTAAACCGAGGGCTAAAAACTTTTAGTCAATATCAAGTTCAGTGCTGACACTGGGAAATGCAAACTTTGCTGGTCTGGAGATTGCAGCCCTTTGAGTGAGGATCTTCCAGACACGCTCCACCATTTGAACACTCGCTGCCCAGTGGAGGCAATGCTTGGGGAGGCTGAGAATGTGAAGCTTTGCTGGAGTAAGTATGTCATGGGGGACTGGCTTTGAGAGGAATAGCCCTCACGTCACTTCAGGTTTGTTCTCTCTATGCTTTGTGCTTACATCTGGAGATCCTATGCTTCAGCTTCCTGGTCCTGCTATGGTGCCTGATAGCTGCTGCCCTGCCTCCTGGCCATGATGGACTCTTACTCCTCTGAAACTATGAGCTGAAATAAATGTTTCCTTCTGAATGTTCCTTGATCACGGTATTGTATCACAGCAACAGAAAAGTAACTAATGCAGAGTCACAGGCAGCTGCAGAAGGCAGAATCGGGAGGCTTTCCTCTCTGTCACTTGCTTTCCCTGGGTGTCCAGACATTGTCATTTCTTCTGAGGTTTGGAACAGAATCTTGCTCTTGAGTCACTTCTGAATTGAGAAAGCTTTATCCTTTAAATACACTATGAAGAGATGCTAGTTCACAAGTGTTGGCCTGACATGCTATATAACTGAGGTACAAAATATCACTGACTGGAGAAACATTTGTGGACTAGGTACTCACGTGGTCCCCAGAACAGGACTGTCACCTTTTAGCTCTGTCACCTTCTCCCCTCCACGTCCCTTGGGCTTACACTGCTATGCTTTTGTTTTTCATTCTGCCCCTTCCTATTGTAATTACACACACACACACACACACACACACACACACACACACACACACACCTTGCAAATGAACTCCTTTGCACGGAAGTGTCACTTCTTTAAAGGCTAAGAGCCTGGTAAGGGTCATGACTTTGTTAGAGGCACAGTGCTATCCGGGTAGGAAAAGGATCTTTAGACTACTTGGGTCAAAGGCAGCCCTTGTGATGGTACTCTTTGCTCGGGCATGCAGATGTATGCCATAACACATAGCTTGTGAGTGGAGCAGAACCTAACTCCAGCATAGACTCAGTCTGGCTGCCACCCAGCCCAGAGCAGTCTACACAACTAAGTGGTGAGTCGGTTTCCACACACTTGACCATTATTGGGTTGTGGTAAGTACTTGATTTTGCCTTTATCTTTATCTGTACCCTATTTTTACCTCCCTTTTCTTTTTTTCTCACACTTTTTATCCCTTTAGTAGTGTAAAACATCAGAGCAATTTCATGTGAAATGTTAAGTTGGCCAATTTAAAATAGGAAAAATGGCCAAGAGCGGTGGTGTTACATCCATGGTCAGCACTTAAGAGGTAAGGCAGGTAGAGCTCGGTGAGCCAGAGGCCAGAGCCAGCCAGGGTGGCAGAGACCCTGTCTCAAAAAAAAATTAAGTAAGTGAATAAAATACAAATTAATTAAGGGCAGGGGATTATGTAAGTGGTTATATTCTGGCCTCTAAATTATCTTTATTACCTGTACCATATGTGTATATGTTAATCATTATATATTTATATATAATATATTTATATATAATATGTCATGAATAATTTATACATATAAATTGTCACTGGTGAGTTTCTGCCTAATATTTATCCATAATACTCATTTTCTTGTTGTTTTAAATAATTATAGCAGCATACAATCTAACTCAACAAATAAATATTTCCTTTTAAAATGAAACAATTTAATTACTTTGCATATTTAATCAAGTAAGCTAATAAGCCTGCCTTCTTTGTAATTATATGTCTCTCTGATTTGGATTGACATATGTAGGAATGAAGATGCAGAGAGTTTCACAAACTTATCTGGATGACTTTTTAGTTTTTGCAGTTGTTTTTATTAAACTAAAGTGGAGATGGTATCTAATGGGCAGAATCAAGATTCAAAGACAGTGAAGTACCTCAGAGACCCAGGCGCCCTAGAAAGGGGCTCCTAACCTCCCGACACTCCTGAGTGCCAAACAAGAGGATCTGAGTTCAAGACCAGCATAGGGTATATAGCAAGTTCCAGACCAGCCTCAGCTACGAAGCAAAGACATATCAAGAAAGAAAAAAAGGAATAGTTGACTCTTTCTCAGAAACATCTCTAAATTGGTTTTTTTTTTTTTTTTGGTTTTTCGAGACAGGGTTTCTCTGTGTAGCTTTGCGCCTTTCCTGGAACTCACTTGGTAGCCCAGGCTGGCCTCGAACTCACAGAGATCTGCCTGCCTCTGCCTCCCGAGTGCTGGGATTATAGGTGTACACCACCACTGCCCGGCTCCAAATTGTTTAATACACACACACACATACATGGAATATTACTTAAAATATGAATTATATTTCAATAGCTAGGAAATTACAGAATTGTCAAATATGTCAAGTGTACCAATATTTCACATACCACAGAAAAAAGAAATAGAAATACCTAAAAAGAATTTTAAAAATATTATTTAACTATATTACCCTTCAGAATACTTGGTTTGGACATATATATATTATATATATTAATTTTTTTCTTCCAATTCAAAGTTTAGATCTCTTGAAACATTTTGCAACCAAAATCACTGGGGTCCCTAGACAATGTTTCTGTCTCAATAAAATGACACATATGTTAAGAGCACTGACTGCTCTTCCAAGGACTTGAGTTCAGTTCCTGCCACTTAAGTAGGATGGCTCACAACTGCCTGTAACACCAACATCTGATGCCCACATCTGGCTTCTACAGGTCCCAGCACAGCACCTATGTCACTGCCACTGTCACACTGTCACACGTCTATCTCTGTTGCTCTGTCTCTGTGTCTCTGTCTCTGTCTCTGTCTCACACACACATACACACACACACTTTACAAAAAAAGAAAAAACCCATGCTCGGGTTCTTTAGAACCATGCTCCTCTACTATTTTTGGAACTTTCTGCAAAGCCACAGACTTGATTGGCAAGTTTTGACATAAGTACAACTGCTTTACAAACACACATGCCATAGTGTCGTCTACTTGGCCAACAGAGATCATAAATTGTTACAAATATTAAGTCTCATGCTGATTTTGGAACTGTGAAAACATTTTGTATCAGAGAATCAATGTGCTGCCATTTTCTGAAAAGTTGACAGTAAGCATAATTACTTGTTCATATTTCATAATGTTGATTTATAAGGCATTTCTCCTTAGAGAACATGTTGTAAGTTCTTTGGGGTCTCATTGAAGAGTGTATGTAAAATGTGGGTAGATGAGGAATAATGTTCTCTCCAGGGTTAAACTTTAAAATTGATACATGGATCAAGGTAGAAAAATATAAACTAGCAGTTAAGACATAGCCTGACCTGCTTGGAAAGAAGAACTCATTTCTATCTTTTGAAACTTTGATACTAAACAATAAATTTATAAGAACTGGAAATTTGTAAAATCATGGAAGCTTAGAAGAAAATGTGTAGAAGTTGTTGGTGATTATCAAAAACCTATCCAATATAGATGGAATTTTATACAATATATCTGAAATAGGAAAATAATGCAAAAAACCCAGATTTGTATGGAATCATAAATTGATGTGATTCTCATAATTCCTTCTATGTTGATTTCTAGTCTCCACACTGACTTGCTTATGTGGACTGCAGTAAGAGGGGAATCAGCAGTGATAGGAATTTTGAGCACCAGTAGAGGAGTATTCTGCCCAAATCTGCTTTTACTGTTATATTAAGCTACAGGGTTTTAGTTAATTCTTCATCATCTTAGGTTTTCACATCTTATTCTCTAACTACATCTCTAGACAATAATAGTATCATCAGTGATGAGCATCACCTTGTGAGACTTCCTAAGCACTCGTTAGCTATACCAGGAACGTGCAAAGGTGGTTTTTTTTTCTTCCTGCTTGTATGACAATTTCTTGAAGAAAATGAAGAGGAGGATGTGGCCACCATAATTAATCAGGCTAAGAGGACTGACATAGTAGCTAATGTCAGCATTATCTTACACCACAAAGGCCTGGCTGACATAAGTAGCATTGGTTGCAGCTACTGTGTTCAAGAATGAGAAAAGAGATAAGCTCAGGAGGAAGCGCAGCTACTGTGTTCAAGAACCAGAAGAGAGATAAGCTCAGGAGGAAGCGCAGCTACTGTGTTCAAGAACGAGAAAAGGGATAAGTTCAGGAGGAAGCAGACTGACTCCCGTGCTGTAGGGGAAAATGTGACAAGAAGCTGATTCAGTAAGTGAATCTGGAAACAAGAAAAATCATGAACTCTTCTGTTTCTTCTCCTGTCTTGATAAATAGTACATTTAAGTCACTATTTCTTACTGCCATGGGGAATTCTTTTAGGACTAAAGCCCGGTAGGGAATTGATTCATTTGTTAAGAGACTCCCTAGAAGGTTTTGTAGATAGTAAGGGATCAATGACACATCTTTTGTGTTGTTTGAAATTTTATGTCCATGTATTAACATATAGAGAACATTTTCATACACATCATTTGGTTTGATTCTTATGGGTGAGATTTGAGATGCCCAGAATTTTGGGCCCTCAAAAAACCACTAATCTCGCTTCTATTTTCTTGCAAATCTAAGGCATGGAAAAGGCAGAGTTGGTGAGATTTGGACTTTAGGGAGCAGAGATTACATTTTGATAAAGCGAAACCATACAATATGATGGATAGCCAACTTAATGCAATCTCTCAATGTCACCTGCAATGAGAACATGCAGTCTACAAGTGCCAGTGTGAAGCTGCTCCAGATGAAGAATTGAGTCTACAAAGCTAATATATAGCACCACAACTCTTATTATGAGAGTGGGCTGTCAGTTAGAGACATTCACTTGCTTAGAACTTGAAGCAATTACAAGAATTCTGGAAAAGTATCAAGTCTTTGAGCAAAGAATTTCAACAAAGTTTTAAGTTTATAATACACTAAGAATATCTTTGTAGTTCCCCTTTTCTGGTAAATGGTTGTTACATCACAATAAAAAACAATTTCAAAGTCAAATCCAATAGCTTGTATTATTAAATATCTAAACAGCAGGATTTCCTGTGTTTTCTGTAATTTATTAGAAATGTTTATTTAATGAACTCCTCTCATTTATACCTTCTGCTTTGCCTACACTGGCTGCTCTCACAGAACTCCAGCCACTAGACACTTTTTCTGGTGCTTGTTTAGCTTCTGATAACTAAGCTGAGCATGTGCTATTACTCCCGCATAGCTGTGAAGTAGGAACTGATAAATGCACCGGATTTGGATGGGAGAATGAAAATTCACAGGATGATGGGTTGTAGTACTTTTCCAGGCAAGGCCACAAACTTATTCTGAGCCACTGGAACCTGTCTTTATGTGCTTTTCTCCCGGTTGTCAGGTGGGCTCATGTTGACTTTCTTTCCAGAAGGGTAGACAGTGTCAAACTTATTTAGTCTATTTTCTGTTCCCAAAAATCTACTGCAGCTGGAAGCAATGTGCACTGCCTTGCCCAGAATTCCCTGTGTGGACCAGTTAACATGGACTTCACTGATCCTCAATCTTTCTCCATGAAAGCTGCTTTGGATTTTAACAATAGTCAAAAGTTACTCAAAACTACAACTGGAACATACATGCTTCTACTTCTGTTATTTGAACTTGACTGAAAACCCATTAAAGCCACAAATTGTGTCTTACACATCTACACTGCATTTCATATCTCTGGTACAGTATAAATAATAAAGTTACAACCAAGTGGCAAAGGTGAAGTCTATAGACTCATACAAGCTGGACTCCATTCTCACACTTCATTTTTCACACCAGGCTAGTTATCAACCTATGAGTTAGTTGCCTTACATATAAAAAAAGATGATTGTCAATATTACCTATATCACATGAAGTTGTTTTCATAAAGCACAGTATATAGAATATAGTGTTGGCTAAATGTCAGGCTTTGCACTCTTATTGTTGTTGCTTGTATTTCAAATGAGGGTTATAAGGAAGATATTACATAGTCCGAGTAACATAATCAAAACCGTTTTGCAGGCTGATAGAAGTATAGACAGTGACATGAAATATTTTTAGGGATCATTCAAAGTCTTATTTGGGGTTGGGTGATTCTGTAAATACGCACAATCTAATTTAAATATAATTCAGATTTGTAACTGTGACTGTCAGAAACACAAGCTTCATAATTTCATCTGCAAATAGTAATGGGATGATTAAATTAATCTCTTTCACTCAGCATTCAGTGAGCACAGTATTCATCAGCACCAGTATAGGTTTAGTAGGGCTGAGGCAGACAAAGAGTCAGAGAAGGCAGGGCTGCATTCAGAACCTAGAGAGTCAGGAATGGGGGTCACTTCAGAATGTCTTGGGATGGTATTCTCTGAGGAAAAAGATATAAAACATAGTAATTGCTGATTAAATATTAAGTCAGTCCTAGTTGGAAGGATAAAAGAAGGAGAGTGCCTGAAGGACAGATGTGTAGAATGAAAAATAATCCACTCAGCATGAATAAACTATTGGCAAAGAACTGATTAGGATCCAGTTTAATAATTTACTACCAAATTGCATTTGTGTTTTCAAATGAAGTTCCCTGCTACAGCCTTCCTTAAATTAAGATAAGCCATTTGATTTTGAAAATGTATGAGCTGTGCTAGTAACAAGTTGATAGTTCATTAAAGGAAATATTAAATTGAGAATACAGCTTGAGTGAGACATATTTTCTCAAAGTGTGTACCACTGTTGCTTTAGGAAATATCATTTGATATCATATTTCATTATATAATCTGATGTTTGAACAATATTTTAGGAAAATCATCAAGCTCACTAAACATGAAATCTTTGAATAGTGTGGCTAAGAATGAAGATAAGTGTTTGTTTAAAATATACAATTTAAAGAATGCAATTCATTTAAAAATTAAATTGAGGTTTTGAAGATCTGTGTAAAAGGTGAGCTACTGAAGTTTGGGGATTGCTGGTCCAAGGTTAGACACAGGACAATCATTTATGTTGATATTTTTTCTCCTTTTAATGGTTCAAGGTCCCAGATTGGAGCACTTTTGATACTGGTATTGAATAATTCTAAATTATTTGGAGTAATTTTGTATATTTTTATAACTGTGTAAGTATCACATAGTCAGATCTTATGCATAATACATATGCCCCTATTAACCAGAATATAATGTTCACTTATAATATTAGTTAAGCTAATAAGCTTAAAATTACATAAACTTAAGCAAACATGTTAAAATTCTAAAAATCATCCAGGGGATAAGTGGATTTTTTGTACATGCAAGAAACAACTCAATCTCACTGCCTGTGTCTGATAGAATCTCAAAATATCATGCTTACCATTTTGATGCTAGTGATGGAGAGAGAGAGAGAGAGAGAGAGAGAGAGAGAATACTTTAACAACAAGAATGGATTATATGTGAGGCACAGCTTTCAAAACCCAGCTTTGACCACCACAGAGCCCCAGCTATAACCATTCCTTCTGTGACCACAGTGTCTGCCACCTGGGGTTATCTGCAGAGCCCAGTCAGACCTTTACAGCCTTCTGAGGATCTGCAACAAAAACCTGCTAACTATATGGTATGCTACACCTACCCAGAGCTGAGCTAGAATCATTTCAGATACCCCATTTGCATATCAGCACCAAGTGATCAATAAATTGACTATTCATCTGGCCCCAAATCTGTCAAGTGGAAGCAACAGTAGCGATCTGAATGCCAACCCAATAAAAGCAAGACTGCGTCTATACGAAAGGACACCACCAACAACCTAGCCCCAGATGTCTAAATCCCATTGCAAAGATAAAAACAACAAACAAACCAAGACGATATGTTTCTTCCAAAACTTAGGCATCCCAAAGTAATGTTTCCTGAGAAAAGAAACCAAAGATGATGATCTCAATACAGAAATTATAAACATGATCAAGAAACTCAAGGATATGAAAAATGCAATAAAAGATCAGGAAAACACAAACAGCTTAATAAAATAAACACTTCAAGATGTGAAAGTAGATTTTAATAAAGAGATAGAATTTTGGAAGACAACTTAAACTGAAATGAAACTTGAAATGAAAGGTTCAGGAAGCCAGATAAAGTTTAACAGAAAGCCTCACAAACAGGATGGCCAAGTGGAAGAGCAAACACCAGAGCTTGAAAGACAAGGTAGAAAAACTGAATCACTCAGTGAGACAAAGTGATACGTGTGGTAACTAAGGAATGCTACAAAAACAAACAACATATGATCATAGTTATAGAAGAATGAGAAGCAGCCTGGGTCAAAGATGGAGAAAAAATTTTCAATAAGATCACATATGAAAAATATCCCAAATCTTAAGAAAAAATATATATTAAGACATAAGAGTCAGAAAAACATCAGATAGGAAGAACCAGAAATGAAACTCCCCAGTCACATAATAGTCAAAGTACTGAAAGTACTAAATGTCCAGAACAAAGAAGTGTAGTGGGTAGCCGTTCCAACCTTGATCTGGAAGTTCGGTAGAAC
>CABHPH010147477.1:0-10629 GCA_902168325.1 Peromyscus nudipes
GAATACCTGTTTGGCTGAACCATCCAGCAAGTAGCAGAATGTCTCTTTGTAAATCATTTTATTTGCAGAGATGGATTCGTCTCAGTGTATATGGATCTGGCAGGAAGTCTGGCCTACCCACGATTAATCACTCACCACATTCTAAGGATAGAATGGAGTTAGCATAAATTCCCCTGACTGCTAAGCTATGTTGAAAAATGCTGGCGTGAATTTCCTTGACATGAAATTTGAGTAATAATTATAATTGTTCTTCTATTTTGTTACAAATGGCTTTAGTCTGTTTGTCCACTTATCATTTCGTAGCCATGTCAGGGATTCTTCAGTAGCTCAATCTGTCAAGAAAACACTCTTCAAAGATGCATAATAAAATTAGTAGGTTTTGGACTTTTTGTAATTATCTTTCACACTTGTTTTTATTAATAGTCAAAGGCATTGCTCGATATAATGAGTCTATAGAAAAGATGAATTGTATTTAGAATTGCCTCTCAACATAAAGGACAACCCAAGGAGAGTTAAAATTACTCTTAAATGGGCTAGAGAGATGGCTCAGAGGTTAAGAGTACAAACTGCCCTGGCAGGGGACCTGAGTTCAGTCCCTCGCACTTACATTGGGCAGTTCCCAACCATCTGTAAACTCATGTGGCCTCTGTAGGCACCTGCATGAATGTGCATATATCCACAAACAGACACATAATTAAAAATAAATTTTCACAAAGTTGCACTTCAAAAGTGATATTGGACTGAGACTGCAGCTGAGTTGATGGAGTGCTTGTCTATACACATGCAACTCCGGGTCTAATGCTCAGCACTGCATGTACTGGGCAGGGTGGGACATGTCTATAATTCAGCACTTGGCAGGTGGAGGCAGGAGGAGGATCAGGAACTCAAGGTCATCCTTAGCTGCAGAGTTGAGGGCAGCCTATGGTCCATGAGACTGCTAAGAAACAAAGGCAGCAGGAAAGTATATTGGCAGCCAACTTTCTCTAGTCATACGTATAGAAGAGTATCATAGTTATCCCTAGCAAGGCTAGCTGTTCATAGTAAGAGATATGCTCAGCAACTTTGAGGTCACAAGGACAGAGTAAATTAACAGTTTGCACCCCACACCCTATCTACTCAACCAGGTTGGTGGACAGAATATTTGACATCTTTGTTTTCTTCTCAACTTGTAGAATTTAGGTCATCTTATACCAACTTAACTCTGGACACTTCTGTTCTATTTGGCTTATATCTTTTAAAATTTTTGTTTGTGCTTATAGCTGTGGTGTGTGTGTGTGTGTGTGTGTGTGTGTGTGTGTGTGTGTGTGTACACATGTGTATATGTGGCCATGTGCATATGAAGACCGGAGAGCAACCTTGGGTGTTGTTCCTCAGGTGCTGTCCACTAATTTTTAGAGACAGGTTCTCTCAGTGGCCTGGAGATTGCCAAGTTGGCTAGGCCAGATTGCCGGGAAGTCCCAAGGATCTACCTGTCTCTGCCTACCCAGGAGTTAGATTACAGATGCACTCCACCAAACCTAGGTTTGTTTTTTATTTGGTTTTTGGTGCTTGAACACAGGTCTTTATACTTGCACCGCAAACACTTTATTAACTTAGCTGTCTCTCCAGCCCCTGTAAGTTTTTCATAAATGGGTTCCTGACATAATCTGGAGAGAGGTTACAGAGTCAAACCATGAGCACTTAGCATCTGTAGATGTAGAATTGAGGGATGGCATCAGTTTCGTCCATGTTGTGTTTCTAGGCTTTAGGAGGTAATGAAAATACTTGGAAAGTACATTAATTGTTTGGGAGTCATTAAAAAAAAAACCCTGCGAGGTATTGGGGAACAATACATTTTCAGGTCTTATACACACTAAACTGTAAGAAGTATATTTTAGACAAATGAGAGTCCCATTTAGGTCACCATAATCTTTAATGTTAGTCATTGTCATTGAGAAAATGCTGACTGCCTGGACTTGCCTAATGTCATAGGGTATCCAGCTGTTACTATACTTTCTCTATATATTACATATACCTAGTGAAGAACTGTATTAGGTATTCTTAAAATGAAATCAGTAAGATTCATTTCTACAAACAGGCGAAGGTGACAGTCAACCTTCTCTTCTCCAGCTGGTGACTCAGCTTGCTTCCTGAGAGGCACAGGGGTCCCCACAGAGCGCTGCCTGCTGGTTACAGATTCACCTGGCTCAAAGTGATCCACGGTCTCCCAAGCCTGGTGTCTGAGAGGCATTCAGACCTTGTAGATAAACAATAGTTTCTGCCCCTTTAGCACCAGTGCCCACGTTATTGGCGATAATCTTTGGTTTGTTTATATGTTATTATGTGTTATGGGAATAGCATTTTCAGAGTCTGTTGGAAAACCTGACTTTAGAGCATCAGGTGAAGAAACACAATTTGCATTTTGTATTTAGCGTGTCTCACTATTAATCTTTTGCAAGTTTTAAATGTGATGTGAATGAAGTAAGGAGTTAGGAGTGATAGATTTATGGTAGTTTAATAAGCTGGTGAAAACAGATAAAAGCAGGTAATATGCTATTATCTTGGTTGCCTTTAGTGTAAACTCAGAACACTAAATGGATTATCTATTTGGAAACTATAACTCTGCTTTTTGACATAGGCAATCTTTTGACTGAACCAGTGCTTATAATATATTTTATCCTATTATAGGCTGTTTTAAGTGGGCAAAATATAGCATAGAGTTGGATTATTTGGTTATTTCAGCTATGTAGGTTTTTTGATGATTGGAATAATGTTTACCTAGAATATTCCACATTCATTTTACAACATACACACACACACACACACACACACACACACACACACACACATACACACACACACACAGGTCAGTCCCATCAAACATATTGAGGAGTAACTGCTGAAAGCTTGAGTAATACTTAATTTTTCTAACTTGAAACATTTTGTCAATTTTGAAACTGTGACTAGTAACTAGAGTTTGCTATTTAAAACGTATTACCAGAAATTGGAATGTTATCTAACTCCTCTTTGTTAGCCCACTGCCTTTCAACCATTGGCATATATCAGCATCCCTTTATGTAGAAAGACAGACCTCTTGAAACCATCCTGGCACTCTCTGATGCCGGTCATCTTGTCTGGGGCTCTGGAAATCCTGTCTCTACATTCTCAAGTGGTGCTGGTGTGGAATTCACACCCTGGAAACTCATGCTTTAGAGATGTGAGGGGGGCCACGTTTCTCAGTTTTAAAGATGCGGTTCAAAGGAAGGAGACACACACCTGCGATTGTGTTTACATGTGTTTACATGTGTTAGGACAGCAGAGCTGATGCTGCGTTCCGGGTCCTCTCTTCTATCCCTCAGAGTTGTTTGCGGTTGGTAAGGGAATATATTTATAACACACATTTTGCTTTCTTCCTTGTGTTCAAATATCTTTTTTGAAGTATATATGACACTTTTCTTCTTTGGAGGTTGAGTCTTCCAGGAGAACGAGTTTTGTCTTTTATAGTTCTGCAGAGTCGTTACTCGGAGGCAGATTTTCACTGTGAATTTAGTCATGAATTTTCACAGGGAATTTAGTCATCGAGTTGGGCTAAAGAAAAGGCACTCAGGTGTCTGACAGCATTTGATTGTTAATATTACTTCAGATAAGCTTTTAATGATGTAAAAAATAAAATTAAGTAATGGCATTAATAAACCAGAGATGATATTGTAATTGTGTGGTGAATGGACTAGGTGTCCAGGAGTGTAAAAACCACTGATTTGGCCTGAGCTAAGGCAGAGGAGTCACTTGAATAATTTTTTTATCTAAGATTATAATAATTTGTTAAAATGTAAACTTAAGAGACATGGAGCTCTCCTTACTAGGGTTCTTGGGTAAGAGGGGAGAGCTTATGTCTCGCTATGATTCAAGCCTCTTTGCTTGGTTCTTCAGAATACACGATGCTCATCCTCTGATTTGTAAGTAGACTTCATCACCCACAGGCTGCGCAACCTCCGATACTCCAAGAGCTGAGCCTTCCCAAATTGTACTTAATGGTTGGGATTTTAGGCTGAAATTAGACTGGAGAACACAAATGTCAATCACTGCTGATATTGCCGCATCCCCATTTTTTCTCTCTCCTTTAGAATAACAACACACAACAACCACTGTATCTCAGTGGAGAAGGGCTTACTAGTTATTAATGTCGCCTTTAAAGGAAGCTGCACAGTTCTGATGCATTAGATTGGAATATTGCTGACTATATATCCAGTCTGTGACCTCATCACATTGGTACTCCTGTAATTCACACAGCCTTTCTTGTTATTGAAAAATCTTTCCCTTTCAGCCAAGAAAGAATTACAATCTAAAGTATGAAGGGCTTTCTTCTGCCCTCTATTTTGGCCCACAAAAACATATCTGGGGAAATTACATTTTCTTTTACAACTATGAAAGCACAGAGTATGGATAGTCAAAATTCACAATAATGCTCTTTTGTTTTGATGTGCAGCAGTCATTACTTATGAGCAGCATATATTTATCCTTGCTAAACACCAAAATGTTAAAATGCAAATGGACTTGGTAAAATAATAGACACCTCCCCCTCCGGACTGTGCACACTGTAATCAGTTTTGTGAATTAATTGCTGATGAGGATTTTATTCTTTGGATTATTCTCAACATGCATTTGGTACCCTTTACCCTGTTTCCACTAACCTCATCCTTCCTAGGTCCTCCTTCCACAAATTATTTTACATTTTATGATAATCTTAAATCAGTTCTTATATAAGACTGAGTGAAGACAAAGTGGAAGCATTAAAAAGTAAAAAGTTTCTTTTTACAAATAGGGTGTACTTACAGAAGGCCGATGTACTGCACATGACATGTTGCTGTCTGCATTTTGATTTTAATATGCTGACTATGCCTAAGTTTCTTCTTCTGAGATGCCATTTCACACTCTTGTGTGTTATCTTGATAATCTAGAACTCACCATCATACTCTAACCTCCCTTCTTCATTTCTACATAGGAATTCAACATAGATTGAACAGATCTTTGGCCAGTTTTTTTTTCCTCCAGTCCTTGCCCACATGATGTAACACACACACACACACACACACACACACACACACACACACACACACACACACAAACTGAATTTGATCCTGACACTTGAAAATTGGAGATTGCCTATAAAGTTTGATTTTGTTTCTCTTAAAATCTGGGAAGATACAGATCTATATCCTGGTTTGGCAGAATTCTCAGTGGTACATGTCCTTTTGAGCTCCCAGCTGTCCCTGTTGACATCAGCTCATGTTACTCCTTTCTACTTTGAAGACATTGAAGCTGACATTGGTCAGTTGACATTAGCACTTGCCTCTGTATACACTTCTCCTCATACCCAGCACCTACCTGGTCTTGTGTCCACTAGAGGTTGTGACCATTTAGATCTTAGATTGCACAGTGGCCTGCCCCGCTGGGCACAGACAGCTATTAACTACTCTCTCATGTATTCTCTGTTCTGAATATTGTACCTTTTACTAATAGTCTTTCTTATAGACAGTATTTTAGGAGAACACACGTGATCCTGATGAACCTCAAGCAGTGAAATCTGCCAAGGGGATATATTGGAATCCCCATCACGCCTTACTTTCTGACTTCCTTGGGTGCCCCATCAAGTTGTCCCTATTGTTGACAGTTCATTTCGTGCCTATCAGTGAATGCATGTCCAGAGAGTCAATTCTTCCTGCACACTCTACAAAGCTGGAAAATATCAGTGTCTATACTGAGATACAACTGACGAGAGGACCAACATTTCACTGACTATGGTGTGGATACCGGTTTTGAATGGAGCTCTGTGGAAAAAGAACAGTTCCAGTGAATTTCAAATAATTCAAGAAATTGAAGAGAGAGGAGGATTTAAGGTATTATTTGATGGAAGGCTCATGTGGGAATTTGCAAGCATTCCTAATGATTATCATTGATAGATTAAGATTGTAACAATAGCAACTTGGAGAGATTCTGAAATACTTAAAACCCCAGTTCCTATTTGGATGCTAGATTCAGCAATGACTAGCAATATGTGTCTCATTTATATCTAAAAATGCAATATTGTTACAAAGCTCCGACAGAATCAGTTCTCTCTCCATATAGTTGAGTAACAGCTGTGTTCAGGAAAGACTTACAACATACATCTAAAACAAGGCCAGCTATTCTCAAGTACAGTAAAGAAATTGCATCAGCCTGTGTATTCCTATCATATTCATCAAGAACATGAGCAATAAAAAAGATTGGATGAACAAGAAGAATCTTCCTGGTTGGTTTTCTCTTTTGTAATTCTTATTGAAATCTTAGGTCTCATATGTTGTGGGTAGGGTGTGGTTTTCTTGGTTACTCCATTTGGAGAATCAGAAATTTCTGACCTGGGCGTTCAGTTCCCAAGACCCATGTGAGAAAGCTCACAGTCATCCTTAACTCCAGCTCCGGTGTTCCCAACCCTTCCTCTGGTCTTTGGTGTGAGTCTATTGTACTCACATCCAAACTGCAACACAGACACAGGCACATAATAAACAATAAAACAAATCTTTAAAAAGAAATTTATTTTCATTTGAGAGGATTTTTATTCACCACATAACTTCTTCCCAAGTGCAGAATTCTTTAGGATCTGGAAACCACGATAAAGAAGAAAATTCACACCATGTCCGCACACTAAAGGTGCAGCTTGACCTTGCAGAGTCTGTGTATGTGTTAGAACCAACATATATATATATATATATATGTTTCTTGCTTCATGAAAGTGGGATTATAGGTTTAACACTGTAGAGTGTGGTTAGGATGGCTGCTTTCCAGTGTTGTGATATAGGGTGATAAAAATATTTGATCAACCTAACTCGAGTCATTCACTTGATTCAGGATGGAAATATAACTCACAATAGACCATGCAAGTTAAAAAATTTCAGTCTGTGGTCCTTCCACAGCCAGGGTCTGTTTTGATATCTGTGGCCCATGTTGCCACCAAGATGTCTGGGCTGCCTGGGTCATAGCCTGTAGCCAGAAGGGCATCCAAAGGCCATGTTGCCACCAGGGACATCCTGATCTGAGTGGCCTGAGCTGTCACCTAGGGCCATGGTGTCATCCAGGCCAGAGATGCTGCAGAGGGGTCATGTCTAGGTCTGTGGCCCTACAGCAACCAGGTTCTGAGCTGATGTCTAGGACTCCTGATGCCATCAAGGGCCATGAAGATGACCAGGGTCTGGTTGACTACTTTGGACCATGTCAGTGTCCAAGGACTGTGCTGCTCCTGTGGCCAAACTGCTTAGAATGGCCAGTGCTGCCACTTGGAACCATGGAAACATCCAGGCACGGGTCTCTGCTTAGGGCCATGTCTGGGTCTGTGGCCCTGCAGAAGGCCAGGATCTTGGGAGATCTGTGGCTCCAGTTGCCACCTAGGGCTCTGCAGTTGCCTGGGGTCTGGTCAGCCACCTGGGAGCATGCTGCTGCTGGGGCCGTGCTGATCTCCACGGCACTGGGGCTGTTGTGGCATCCAGGCCTGAGCTACTGCCAAGGGCCATGTCTGGGTCCCTGGTCCTGCTGCTTTGGGATCTGTGGTGATGTCCATGACCTATGTTAGCATGGGGGTCATTTGAACCATGCTGTGCTGAGCCAGTCCCACCCTTCACTGGCCCTGGGATGGCTGGTCCTGCCCCTCAGGAGAGAGCTCACCTCTGCAAACAGGAAAGATGACCCCACCCCTCGCCATGGGCATGCAGCTCACCTGGGAAGCACACAAGAGCTACCCTGAGGATGTGAGGGTGTGTGAGCAGGAGAACTGACGCTGCCCTCTGCCCCTGGGGGTCTGCCATGTGATGGCATGGGTGAGGGAAAGATGCCCTCTTCCCTCTGCCCCTCGATATCTGTGGCAGGCTAGAAAGCTGGCCTCCAGGGTCATGAGAGTGAGAGAACTAGCCCCGCCCCACACCAGCGGTAGCACACAGGAGACCAGACCCTGCGCCTGGTCTGGACAGCACAATAGAACCGACCCTGTTGTGGGGGTGGAGTGCGAAGGTAAGCCAGCCCCGAGGGCGTGAGAACAGGGGAGATGACCTCGCCACCCCCTCATGTTCCTCCTACAGCAATCAGAAGAGAGGTGGAGCCTGGGAAAAACAGGGCAATGTGCGTGAGGGGTACCTGCATCTGAGGGCCCGAGAGCAGGCGAACCAGCCCTGCTCTTCGCTGTAGGCTGCATCAGTAAGCTAGGGGAGGCAGTGCTGGCGAGCTCGTCCCTGTAGCTTAACAAGCTCAGGAACCTACCTACCACCAAGGTCCAGAAGCAGGACTATGAGTTGGCCCACACCAATATCCACCTCATCTACGAACTGTTGGAGCATGTGAAGGGGACAAACCTACAGATCCAAGACAGCATGATCTCCATGACACAAGACAACAGGATATCCAAGGTGAGCCCCAGTGAGAGCCCAGTATTGTTGGCGTAGCAGAAACCAGAGGCCGCAAGTCAGATCAATTTCTTCTTGGCAATGAACACTTGCAAGGAAAGATGAAGGAACTAAGGGGTAAACTGTGTCACCCAATGGGCCACACTATAGCTTCCACAACAAGATTCTTCATGTTTTCTGTTTTTGTTTTTGTTTTTTTCTTTGTTTTGTTTTAATTCGGTTTTGATTTGGGGAGAGATTGCACGGGCAGAGAGCAGATGCGAAGAGATTGGGGAGACAAGTGGTATCAGAAGGATCAGAACTCATGATGTGAAATCCACAAAGAATCAATAAAAGAAAAAATTTTTTTAAAAGAATTTCATAGTCATTGCCTGATGTGTAAATGCTAGAATTAAGGAAAACCCATTAAATTTCTTTTACCACTGTGGGCTCAGTATTGAGTAAAAAGCAGATCTTTCTATGTAAATCAAAATCAAATTCTAGCTCCTCCTCAAGTGCCTTTTCATATTTTTAGGTCTGGTTTAGATTTACTTTGGTGTTAGCAGGACAAATCCCTTATCAGACACAAAAATGTTTATTTTTTTTTATAAACAATGCAAATGTTTCTCTTAGAAAACATAGTGATTTCTACTGGGAGATCCATTGCTTTTTGCTTGTCTGAGAAACCAAAGGGTGGGGAGGGGTAATGCTTTCATATATGATTACCAAGGATCATTCTGATACGTTCTTTAAAAATAAATATGATGCATTACATACCATTAAGTGCAAATCTACTCCCCTAGAGATGGAATTAGATTTGACGATGCCTAAAAATACCAGCATGATTGATAGGTTATTTGCACGTGACACGTGACCATCTGCTAATGTATTCTCATTTACCACTTGTTTTTTTTTTTCTTGCTAAAATTATGCTCAAATTGTACTGCAGAATAACTGGAAGATCTAAAAGGAAAAAAATCAACAGAATTGATATATGAATTAGTCTCCAAATTATGAATTTAGGTTTTTGGATAGACAGTCTCAGACAATCTAGTGAATCTCATTAATCAATTTGAGGCTTGAACAAAGGTTTCTTGATCCCAAATTGTCTTTTATTGTGACCCCCCCACGTGTGTGTGTATGTGTGTGTGTGTGTGTGTGTGTGTGTGTGTGTGTGTGTATGGGAGAGAGAGAGAGAGGTCACTGTCAGGTATCTTTCTCTATCTTCTCTAACCTGTTTTTAGAGATAAAGTTGCTCACTGAACCTCAAGGTTATTGATTGGTTACTGGCCTGGAGGTCATCAATTGGTTAGTGCCCTGGAGGTCACTGATTGGTTACTGGCCTGGAGGTCATTGATTGGTTAGTGGCCTCAAGGTCACTGATTGGTTACTGGCCCGGAGGTCAGAGGTCACTGATTGATTGGTTAGACCAACTGGCCAGCAGCTCCAGGGATTCTCCTGCCTCTTTCTCTCCAGTGCTGGGATTAGAGGCATGCTCTGCTGTGCTCAGCTTTTGAGTGAGGGCTGGGGATGGAATACAGGCTGTCATTCTCAGGCAGCAAGCTCCTTACCCACTAAGCTACCTCCCCAACCGCAAGTGTTTGGCGTTATTAATGAACTTCTCTCTGTTTGCTTTCTTAAATCACCGACAGTAGTGTGTCAGATGATGTAGGGGAAATTTCTAGATCAAACAGCGTTTAAAATCAAGGGACTCTTTTAACATAAGATTCAGAACATCTAGGAATTCTTAAGAGAGTATGGGAGTACTGATGGTGACACTTGAAATTTTTCTCAAGTTTGTATGTAGATCTCATAGACAAACACTCAGATCTCCTTGTTACAAGTACTGGATCAGGGGGTACAAAGCACCCAGGATTAAACCTACACAGCAGTAGGCAGCTGATGTGACAAGGATGTCAAAAGTATACATTGGATACAAGATGGCCTCTTCAGTAAATGAACTGAAACTTGATCTCTGCTGTATCCCTGTATAAAAGCCAGTTAAAAATGTATCAAAGATGCTTGGGGAGGGGAGCAATAATGCTGATAGAGGAAAACACAGGAGAAAGACTTGAAGATACCGGCACAGCTAGGGACTTGGGCACAGCCAGGGACTTTGCTAAAATGACTCCCGTCACTCTAGAGACAACAGCTGGCATTGACAGATGAGACTGTGTGTTATTAAAAGGCTCCTGCAAAGCTCTTGGAAACAGTATGCGGCTACAGACTACATAGAGGGAGAAAA
>CABHPH010147478.1:0-18032 GCA_902168325.1 Peromyscus nudipes
GATTACAGGGTCTGATTGGGCATGGTGGTGGTCAGGCCTTCCTGTAGGAGTCTTGCCTGCTGGCCTGCAACTGGGGCTTCGATGGGTGGTGGTACGGGGCATGGGTTGTGCCCCTGGGCCTAAGGCCTAGAGGCTGGGGTGACTGGCTGGGTGAATAATCACTCACCTCTTGGTTCAGTCTATGGACCAAGTCTTGGTAGAGTCTATGTCTGAGGGAGCAGCTGTGGTCTCGGGGGAATCGGTGGGTTTGGGGGACTAAGTGGGACTTGTAAATTACAGGGTCCAGTGTAGGGGTGTAGTCAAGCCTGCCTGCAAGATTGTTGCCTGCTGGCCTGCAACTCACCAATTTCTTTCCAGTCATCACAGAATGTTAAGTTTTGTAGGGCAGTGGTGGTAAACATTTTTAATCTCAGCACTCAGGATGGAGAGGTGACAGATGGATCTCTGGGAGGTTGAGGCCTACTTGGTCTACAGAGTAATTTCCAGGACAGCCAGGGCAGCTACACAGGAAACTATGTCTCTAAATAACAAAAAAAGTTTCAAACCAGGACAAAGTCTGAGACTCCTATTAACATATGAAAGCAGACGTGGCCTCTAGGTTCTCCCAGCATCCCTCAGTCCCTACCTGTTATAGAATAAAGCTGGCATACCCTTCCCTCTACCTTTAATTCTCCAGCACAGGGACTGGAATGCTTTTCCCCCAGAGGCTCAAACTTATATGATCCAGACTTTTGGTTACCCACCCATTTTGTACCTTTGTCCCTTCTGGCTGTTGCATCTGGTTAAGCTATCTCCCCTCCACTTCTCCTTTCCCTTGTCCTCACATACCTCATCTCGGGGTCATGACCATTCTGGATTCACCCTGTAATGTCTACCTCTGGCTACTGGATAACCTCTCCCTTTTATATACAATAAGCTTTCTCCTCCACCATACCTAGGGGCAGACATTTCCTTACCCTTTTATTTCTTTTTTTTTCATTCAATAAACTAACTAATAAATAAATCTAAACAGCTAGTTCCAGTCATTGCCGTGAAGAAATGGAAATTTTAATAGATTTATGAGTATCTGGACCAGGCATTTCCCCCTAGACCAATGGATGAGCCATCAACAAAACGAGTATTGACGAATTTGTCTGACTCCATTTTGAAGCCAGGAGCCATTTTGCTGTATTGTTAAAAATATATTTGCATTTACAGTAGGAGCTAAGTTGCTGTTTTGAAGTCTGTTTTCTGGGGCCTAGCCTGCCCCACCCCATGAAATTGACTTGTTTTTGAGAACACCCTCAACTTCACTAACACTTCCAGTCATATGGTGACCAGAAGGTGTTGTTTCTGATTCTTATCCTGTGCTTCCTTATTGCTCGATCATCTCCTTCTAGAAACTGACTTTGCAACTCCTCATGATATTACTCCTTAAAGGAGGCCAAATAATGGACCGAGGGCTGCTCTCTTCAACCCAACTTAGGAGGCAGTTGCTGGCCATCTCTTTGATGGACCCAAATCAAAATTAAGCTTGCTTCAAATTTGGCTAAAAATTGTGTTAGTAGTCTTCTTATCACCCAATAAGATTAGCAGTATCTGCCTGTGGAATGGGAAAAGTTTGGACAGTTTTTATAATCACAAATTTAATTTGTATGAGAAAATTTCATAGCTTGCCTACTCGGTGATTCCATATCCTTCCATAATAATCTGAAAATGAAATTTGAAAATAACACAGATCTGTAACACTTTTAACACCTGTTCATTAATTAATGGTAATATAATACAGCAAAGATCAAATCCATATAATTGTTGACTTCAGGTCTTCCCCTGATTTTCTAATTGAGCAAGAAGAGTAAGGTAAGCAATTAGTATTTTATATCCTTTATGGTGTAAACAAGTCCATCCTAAAGGTTTATCCTCTTTTCCTATAGTACCTGTAGAGACAATTTAGTGGGTAAAATAAGTAAGTTTAATAGTGGTGAAGGATTCTCTAGATACACAAATGTCTCTTTTAATATGAATTTAAACAGCTGTAGTTTTTTCTTTGCATCTGTAGAAAACATGTAGGGACTGTATAATGCCACCTCTCCTTCTAGAGTTCTAAATAGATTATTCATTTGTCAGTGTGAATATGTATGACATGAAAACAATCCTTTCAATACAACACTATGAAAAGTCAATGTAGGAATAGCTCTGGGTATGGATAAACCAGACTGTAAAGCTTCCATCAGCCACATGGTGGCAATAACATTCCACAAGTCAATAAAATATCTGTTTACCACATTTTTTATTTTTTCTTTATTCATTTTACTTACCAACCACAAATCTCCCTCTCACCCCTCCTCCCACTTCCCCCCTCCCCTCATCCCCTCCTCCAAAAGGGTAAATTCTCCCATGGAGGGACACTAAGCCTGGTACATTCAGTTGAGGCAGGACCAAGCCCCTCCCCACTTCATCAGGGCTGAGCAAGGTGTCTGACCATAGGTAATGGTATCTAGAAAGCCAGATCATGTACCGGGGTGGATCCTGATCACACTGCCAGGGGCCCCTCAAATAGACTCAGCTCACAACTGTCTCGTATGCAGAGGGTCCAGTCAGGTCCCATGCAGGTTGCACAGCTGTCTGTCTAAAGTTTGTGAGTTCCTTTGATCTTGGTTCAGTTGTCTCTGTAGATTTACTCATCATGATCTTGACACCCCACCCCACCTCCACTCATGTAATCTCTCTTCCCTCTCTTCGACTGGACTCCCAGAGTTCAGCCTGGTATTTGGCTGTGGATCTCTGCCTCTGCTTCCATCAGTTACTGGATGAAGGCTCTGTGATGACAGTTAGGGTACCCACCAATCTGATTACCAGGGTGGGCCAGGTCAGACACCCTCACCACTGTTGCTAGTAGTCTAAGCTGGGGTTGTCCTTGTGGGTTCCTGGGAATTTCCCTAGCACCAGGTTTCTCCCTGACCACATGATGTCTCCCTCTATTGAGATATCTCTTTCATTGTTCTCCCACTCCATCCCTCCCCCAGCTCACGACCATCCTGTTCCCTCATATTCTCATCCCCAAAGACAAATGAATTGTAACATGACTTACATAAGGCTGTAGGACTGTCGTTATGCCTTCTGGGCATAATTTTATAGCACTTTGATTTAATTAGCACTCATATTTTGAAATCCTATCAGGGTTGAATTTACCCCCACGATAGGCCATACATTGACCATTTTTCTATAGTTATAATACAGACATCAGCTCCAGCATCAACCAATCCTGTAAAAGTTTTTCCTCTTATTTTAAATGTGATAATAGTTTAGCATTTTCCTTCAATGAGGTGCTTAAAGCTACAGTTTTATCTGAACTACCAAATTCTCGCTCAGGAACAAAGAACAATAGGAGCCCTTAATTGAGTGGCAGCTTGTAAGGAAAGAGAGATAATTATAAGCTGAAGCTGTCACAAATTTTACTGTTAGTCTTTAAATCCTCTAATTCTGTGAATTTATTGTTATTATGGCAATTTCCTTTTTTTGGTCTATTTTAGCAATTTTAAGATTTGATCATCCAATTTACTATCGTGCAGGGAGTTAGCCATTTCTTCCTCATGATTAGTAACCTCCTTAACTCCCTTACATACTTTGATAACGGTCCAAATCAATACTCAATTAACTTAACCTAAAATTGAACATGGATCTTTCCTCTTCTTTATATCACTTTTCAATATTCTTTTGGACTCTGTCTCATAATTCTTCATCTGAAGTTCCTTCCTCTGGAAACCAGGGATTATAATCACAAACTCTTTACATGCAATCTAATAGCAGTGATTTTGATACTTGTCTTCTTCCTTTCTTTAAGAAATGATGCACATGATTGACAGAAGTCAAACCTCCCATGGTTCCTGCCCCATTATTCTCACTCACCACCTACTGTGAGGATCTCCTCTCTCTTAACTTGTAGTAGACTTCAGATCTGATTCTTATCCCTACTTGTTTACTTTTCTACTTGGCAGCCTGGACCTGAGAGAATGGAGCCTAAAATGAAGCAGAATAAAGCATCATGCAATAGCCATCTTCATTCTGGGCATCAGACAATTTATACTCTGAGGTTCTTCTGAGAGTTAGGCAAGGTCATGAGCAAAGTTCACATGTTCATGCTTTATAAAATCACAAGGACAATTCCTGCTTGTAAATATTTTGAATAAAAAACCAAGCAGCAGTGTGTGTGGGTGTGTGTGTGTGTGTGTGTGTGTGTGTGTGTAATTTAAAGTAAACCCAATCCTATTTAACAACACCCTGGAGGGGCACAAAAGCACATTCCAAGAACAGATCTATGATCAGAAGGAACAGAGGTCACAAATCTCTTGTCCTGATGTTTTGGAGGTTTCTCACAATGAGCCACCATGAAGGTGTTGGCAATTAGACCCAGGTCCTCTGCTAGAGAAGCCAGTGCTCTTAACTTGTGAGCCATATCTACAGTCACAATAGAAAGGTTTTGTTCCAAAGGATTTCAGAGACTCATTCTCCTTCTATGGTAATTTTTACTTTGAAAAAAATGAGTTACTGAATAACAGAGTATGCATATTTGTGCTACAATTTTCCAACATTTGTATTAAGTTCATCAGTGCCCTCACTTTTCTCTGAAAATTGGACCCCAAATTTTGCCATGTTGCACTCCAGCCATGGCTACTTCTGGAAAGGACAGTCACTTGGAAGCCCACAATCAGACATTTTGATTCTGTAGAGCCTGTATGGTGCCGCTCCAGGTCTGTATTCATTCCTTTTTTTATTTCACAGATGTGAGACACTTGCCACTCATTTCAGATCCCCTTTAGATTTCCTTATGCAAATGCAGGATTTTAGACTGATTTGAAAATTAATAGTTTTCAAACTCAAGCAAAATAACTGAATTAAAAGATAGAAATCAAAAGAAATATTCCCTTCCTCCCTGACTTCATTAGCATTTATTAATTATACACAGTTATCGGTTGCACAGGCTTTTCAGAAATTCCCTTAGTGTGCCTCTAATTTGAAAAATGCCCCATACTTTCCCTTCTATCATATTCAGGTGTTATATTGAGGTCCTTGATCCATTTAGGGTTGAGCTTGTACAATAGAGTGAGAGGTAAGGATCTAGTTCATTCTTCTGCAAATGGCTAGCTTTTCAGTATGCCCAGCGCCAAGAGCTGGAGGTGAATCTTTTATTCAATGTGTAATTATTTTTAAAAATAATTTTATATAATATATTTTGGTAATGATTATCCCTCCTCCAAATCTAATACCCTCCTCACAGTCTCACCCACTCATTTGTGTCTAAATCAAGTAGCCGAAGGACTGCGGAATAGTATGTGGTACATAATATTGGTCCATTGGTCAAGGTGTCTTGTTTTTGTGCTGGTATGTGCTATTTGATTATTATAATTCTGGGACATAACTTAAAAATTGGGATGATGATATCACCAGAAATATTTTATTGATTATGATTGCTTTGATTATCTTTGGTCTTTTGTGTTCCCATATGAATATTAGCACTGTTTCTTGAGAGAAATTAGAAAAGATAGGCCAACAACCCTAAGTAATACAGGTATGAAAATTCTCCATAAAGTTCTTGCATAGTGAATTGAAAAACACACATGAAAAGAAACCCACATGATCATATCACCTTCATCTCAGAGACTAAAGGATGGACAACTTATGTAAATTGACTAATATTATCCACAACATACAGTCTTAAGTATGGAAAGCAAAAGGTATTGTCGATAATTTCTCTGGAATAAGTACTCCAACATCAGTGAGAGTGCAAGAGAAGACATGTTACTGGTCAGCCAAATGCCTTAAACAACAATGATATAGTTTTCATATTATTACATGGACAGAAAATATGGGACTGAGGCAAGAACAGATCTACACTTTGGTGTCAACATGTGTCTTGGTCAACAGATGGCAGACAATCTTCTGACAACATACTTTAACAGTGAGCATGTTAAAGTGGCATCTCTCTGAAATTTCCCAGGGCCACTGATCTTATTTCTGAGAGAGTCACCTTCATGACACATCCTATTCTAATTAGCTTCAGAAGACCTAATGTTTTCATAGCACCTTACAGAGTATGCTTTCAGAATATTTTTCAAAAGAAAACTATCCAATATCTAATTATCACTGTATATGATCAACACTAATTATTACAAAATTTAATGTTTCCTATGCCTGTGGGCAGGATACATCCAAAAAATTACAAGTGATGACATTGATTCTACCATTGAAGAAATAAACAAGAGTCCACATATATTACCTAACACATCTCTAGGCTATGATATGTACAGTACTATTTAAAATCATGCAATGATATGAGAGATTTCCATCAGACTTCCACCAGGAATGAATGAGGCTATTCCTAACTATACCTGAAAAAAAGAGAAAAAAATCAAAAGCCAGTAGTTACAGGAACATTATGGGAAATTCCTTCCCGAATTGGCATCTTTCTAGGTTTCTACATGTATCTTCAGGTGTGGCTGAGTGAGATGGGTAATTTTTTTTTCCTTTGGAGACATTCTTAGGCATTAAAGGGGAATGAAATTATAAGATCAGGTTCCATGAATGTTTTAAAATCTAGACTCCAAAAATGGCTAACCTCAGATTTTATGGAATATCTGCATATCCATTGTTTTAATAGAGTTTAGGGGAATGAGAAAAAGGGTTATGGTCAAGTTTTTATCTTGCTTAGTAATTTCCTATAAAGTTCTGTGGATGTTAGAGATGACTTTGCAATAATGAACAAATATTCACTCCTAATTATCCTTCTTCTCTAGAAGCTACTAGGTCTTTTTGAAATTCATGGAATTGTTTTATTCACATCATTTCCTAAATTCTTTCTCCTCTAATGACCTTTTGATGCAACTGTGAGCAATCATGTGAAGTTTTCTTCTTTCTATCAGACAGCCCCTCAGGACACATGTCTGAGTTTTGCCATGGTCTCTTGGATGGTTCCTTTCTGGTGGACTTGGGTGGGGCTGGTCATCTCAAAGAATGAAATGGGTTTTAGATTCCGGTTGGACTTGACACAGAGTGTCAAGAAGAGAGACCCAGAGTGAGAGGAGAGGCACAGAGTGTGTGCAGCCTTTGTGCAAATGCTCAGAGTCAAGTACTAGTACTACTGGAGTAATCTGTTCAGCTCTAATACTGCAATCATGAGGGAAACTGCAAAGGTATCATGGTTCTGGCTGATATAATTCGACTCTAGTTGTGATGTATTCACAACGGGGGACATATAGACCTTTGAGGGTGTGTGTCACCACCTCAAAAAGGGAGTTTACTGGCAGTGTGAGACATTTCATTCTGGACTCATTCCCATGAACTCTAATTTTTTCATAACACCATCCTGAGATTTCTGCTTTTAAAGATTTTATTCATGCCGGGTGGTGGTGGTGCACGCCTTTAATCCCAGCACTCGGGAGGCAGAGCCAGGTGGATCTCTGTGAGTTCGAGGCCAGCCTGGTCTACAGAGCAAGATCCAGGAAAGGTGCAAAGCGACACAGAGAAACCCTGTCTAGAAAAAAAAAAGATTTTATTCAGACTGTAAACCCATCCAAATACCCATACGATGTGTTCTTTTCAGAAATATGGAAGGTGTATTTTAATTGTCCATTCTCAAAGACTTCCTGTAAAATACTGAAAAATTGTTTCTCCAAGGGTCCTTTGGCATAGTTACCTTGGCATTAATTTGACATGGATTTGAGTGAGGTTTCCTGGTTACCAAATTATCTCATGCCAGTACATCTTCCATGCCACGAAGTGTAAAGGATTTGAAAGACAACTGTAGAGACAACATTTTCCTCTCTTAGTATAATACCATTGCATAGTCAATAAGATCGTGCTTCAAACAGCATGATCTCTGTGCTTTTAAACCACTGCAGACATAGTTTTCAATCGAAAATACCTTGGAAATCCCAAAGAGATTCTAATTTTCATCTCACTCAGAAAAGTGACACATAGTTGTTAGATTCAGGAAGTAAGAGAGAGCCGGTTTGACACAGACAGGTGCTTAGATGTACTTCAAATAAACCATTTGTTTTCACAGGACTGCCACCAGTCCAGGAACTTGGTCGCAGATCCCAAACAAAGAGACCACCCCAAAACATTAGTTAAAAACAAAACAAAACAAACAAGGAAACCACCTTGCTCCTCCATTTTGACCTCCTCTCCTTCACCTCTTCATTCTTCCTAGAGGCATTGGGAGCTGTAGTGTGTCATGAAGGACACTCTTTGGTACAGTCAGACCCATCTGCAAGTGTCCATTACAATGAATCATAGGTCTGATTCAAGCCCTCTGGCACCTGGCCCAGCATCATCACTGGGCCTCATTGAAACTCTTCTTGAATACCTTGCTGTTGCCCTGAGTCATGGAGATTCTGCAGCTATCATTCCAGAGGACCAGTCCCTACATGCACTCCATCAGATAACAGATGGGGTAGATGCTGGGCTGTCCCAACCCAAGTCCCAGGATATGGATCTGGGTGGTAGCTGAGCTAGTCAGTCCAGGCCACTGGAACTACCACCATCAGGCAAGCAGCACAGACAGGTCTCCTATAACCAGACAATCAGTGCCAGCAATTTCAAGCCACATGTGAGGGGTGGGGCCATCTCTCCTGAGTTCAGTGACCAGCTCTTCCATGAAGTCAGGGCAGAGTGCTTGATGTCTACCCATACTTCTGTACAGCCACAGGTGCCATTCCTTTGCAGATATGGCAGAAATGTGCAACGGAAATTACTACCATCACTTTTGCCTCAGTAGGCCAGTGTCTCTGTTTCTCCATCCAAAGTATACAAAGTATTGTGTTGAGACATTGGTAACCCAGACTTTCAAACCATGGTGCCTCCAAGTTAATATCCCTCATCCCTAAGACTATATCAATACTGAATTTCAGAACCATGATGATTCTTGAATAGGAAAGGAGATTTCCAGAGGCTTTAAGAAAAATCAAAACATCAGGTTTTTACTTGTGGCAAACAAAGTCACCAACAAGGGATTGTGGACAGGGCATTCCTAGAAACAATGTTTTTTCTAGAAATTCTCCATCAGCATTATATTCCTGTCTTCAGCTCCCGATTGTGCTGGGATTAAAGGTGTGAGCCTCCCATGTGCTGGGATCAAAGTCTTTCCAAACAGAAAGCCCCTCCCTTCTGGAGTATGCAGAAGGTGTGGCAAAGGCAGACATTGGACCAATGAATGTAGATTAACAAGGGAAAGACAGGGTCACCCTTTGCAATTGGGAAACACCTTTGGGGGCCTCTCACAGGCACACATGTCTAACTTGGTTCAGTCATTCCATATCACCATAGGGGAAACTCCTTCTCAGATCTCTGATGGAATTGGAGACCAGATAGTTAGTTTTCCTTTTTAACAAATCCAGAAAAGGCACTAACAAAAGAGGTGCAAATTGTATAAGGTTGGGAAATATCAAAGATAGTTTTGGGTTGGAAATGCAAGTTAGGATAGAAGGTGAATTAGGTACAACACTTTGGACTTACCAAGATAGGATAGATAATGGAGTACTTTCTCTGAATTTGTCAAATGCAAATTGACAAAACTTTGTTAATATAATTCCGGCCTACAATTACTGTACTTATTATATTTAAAGAAAAAGGGGGAAATTTTGTGTGATATTTTGTTTGTGGTCTGACAAATAAAGCTTGCTTTGAGATCAGTGGGCAGAGCTAGCCACTAGTTAACCATAGAGCCAGGAAGTGGTAGTGCACCCCTTTAGTCAAAGCTCTTGGGAGGCTCACACCTTTGATCCCAGCACAATCGGGAGGTGAAGACAGGAATAGAATGCTGATAGAGACAGGATCTCAGAATCATTCATGCCAAGGACTATGGGAGTATACAGCAAGTGACTAGCATTTAACAGGTCAACCCACCAGACAAATAACTCTTTGTTGGGGAACCCCACTAGGCAAGTCCGTGGGATCACTGGCTGTGAAAACTAGTTGTTTTCTGACTGTAACTTCCTCATACCCCACCACATACCTCCCTTAAAAGAATAGCTATGGGATTCTTTCCATGGCACACTGGTAGAGTGTTTTACATCTTTGGACACTCATATAGCTGTGGATGGTCAGGAAGATGATCTCTGCTTAAGCTGTATAATTCTTATAATACTAGAATATTTTTCATAACTGACAAAGAAAAGTAGCAGTATTCTCAGTCACAAAGACAGCTGATTTTAGATTTCAGAACAAATTAAAAAACAGACTATCTGCCCCTTCAGAGAATACACAAACAGAAGTGCCAGGTGTTTATTGCTGAATCAAGGTCAGACTTGAAGCAACATTGGCAGACATAACCCCCTGCAGTAATTCTCTTTCTGAATTTACCCCACCACTCAAGCTTCAACCAAATAGTTGTTATTGTTTAGTCCTAAATTTCAATGTCATTCTCTGTCTGAGAATGCTAACCACTCAGGCTACATGCTTGGCCAATCATTCCTCACTGACCTATCATCGTGATCTTCCTAACCTGAGAGAAACCATGTGATTCCTTATGTATATCAGTTTGGATCTATCTCTGATTGTTTACCTAGTCTGTTCCCATGCAGGTTCCAAAGCTGTTCGTCTGAAGTTCAGGAGTTCCCATGAGCTTGGTTCAATTGTCTCTGAGATTTCCCCCATCATATTTTGATCCCACCTTGCTCATATAGTCCCTCTTCCCTCTCTTCAATTGGATTCCTGGAGCTCAGCCTGGTGTTTGGCTGTGGATCTCTGCATCTGCTTCCATCAGTTACTGGATGAAGGCTCTATGATGACAGTTAGGCTATTCACCAATCTGATTACCAGGGTAGGCCAATTCAGGCACCCTCTCCACTAAAGCTAGTAGTCTAAGCTGGGGTCATCTTTGTAGATTCCTGGGAATTTCCCTAGCACCAGATTTCTCCCTAACCCCATAACGTCTCTCTCTATCAAGATATCTCTTTCATTGTTCTCCCACTCCATCCCTCCCCCAGCTTGACCATCCCTCATGTTCTCATTCCTCATCCCCTCTCACCCCCAGATTACTCTGGAGATCTCATCTGTTTCCCCATCCCAGGGCAATTGATGCATTTCTCTTAGAGTTCTCTTTGTTTCCTTGCTTCTCTGGAGTTGTGGGTTGCAGTCTGATTATCCTATGCTTTTGTGGGGGGGGGGGGGGTGAGACGGGGTTTTACTGTCTGCTTTTGTCCCTTTCCGGGAACTCACTTGGTAGCCCAGGCTGGCCTCGAACTCACAGAGATCTGCCTGCCTCTGCCTCCCGAGTGCTGGGATTAAAGGCGTGCGCCACCACCGCCCGGCTATCCTATGCTTTTATAATAACAAGAAAATATCAACAGCTAGTTTCTCATGAGGAGCTATACTGACTGTTGCCGCGACCTGCACAGCCGGGGACCGAGAACTGGCAAGGGACGCCGAGGTTAAGCAGCACTCAGGACAGACCATGGTTCGTCATCCAAAAGGAGCTCCTTTACTGACTCTGCCTTCATCTGAATCCTATCAAGGACCCCTGAATTCTCCTTAGAGCCCCAGCTATACTGCGCTCTCTCTCTCTCTCTCTCTCTCTCTCTCTCTCTCTCTCTCTCTCTAGCATCAATAACACTTCTAATAAATCTTTCCTCAAATAAATGTTTTGTTTTTCGATATCCCCCTGATATTTTGTCCAGTGTTTTTCCAGTGGGATACAGGAATGCTGGGGGTTTGTATGTGTTGATTTTGTGTCCTGCTACTTTGCTGAATGTGTCTAGCAGCAGGAAGAGATTTTTTGTGGGCTTCAGGATCTCTTGTGCACAGACTCCTATCATATGAAAATCCGAGTACTTTGACTTCTTTTCCCAACACCCCTTATCTCCTCATCTTGTCTTAGAGCTCTGGCTAAGACTGTGAGCACAACACTGAAGAGTGGAAAGAGTGTATACCCTTGTTATCCCTGATCTTAAAGAGAATGCTTTGGTTCTTGTCCAATTAGCATTATGTCGGCTATGAGCTGTCACAAACAGCCTTTTCTGAAAATCTCTTACCCAAAGGATAATCCACCTCAGGGTTCCTTTGAACCCCAAACATGTAACCTTTCACTAGTTATCTGGAAAAAAAAGAAACAAGCAAAGAGAAAACAGAAGCACTCTCCAATGGGTATTGTCATCGCTGAGTTCCTTGACTCCCCAGGAAAGACAAGCACTCTCCAGTAAATACTGTCACCACTGAGTGCCTTGACTCCCCAGAAACAGAGAAAATTATGTGCCATCAAGTGCTCTCGTTTACCAATATATGTGATTTTCGTGTTTGTGCCACAGCTGCTCTGCTCTTTGTGTGATGTTGCTTGCTTGGTATTCCCATTATGGTTTTACTGATCATTTCTTTTAAATCAGGAAGCTGTAGAGACTCATAACTTGTCCAAGTTCTAAGAAGAAAAATGACTATTGAATGCTTGGCCCTAAGTGAGACAATTATATGAAACTCCTAACTCAGGGAACATCTGGAAGAGGAGATAGAAAGGATGCATGAGCTGGAGGGTGGGGAGGACAGAGGTGAAAGTGTCTTCTGGACATGGCACGACCGATGTACTGATGAACTAACTGTGGCTGTGCTTCATAGGATCAAGCCACAATATCAGCATGGTTGCCCACATCCCAGCAGGCAGAAGCACTAACTGTACCGACTTACCGGGTGCCAAGAGGTAGAACGTGAAGGTGAGAGGGAGACACATTTATTTGCCCAGAGGAGCTGCAGAATTAGGGTGGAAATGATCAATGCATACACGTATGAAATAAGAGTAAATAGCAGATAGGTAAGTTGCTCAGAAAGATAACAAATCGTTTATTGAGAGCTATTCTACATCCAATACATAATGGATGAAAACGCCTGGAGACCCACAAAAAGGGACATAGGAGACAGGTAAGTGGTAGCATTTTATGCTACTGAACTGGGACATGCTCTTTTCAAAACATATGGGGTTTCATGGTTGTAAGGCACAGAAGACAAACTAATTTGGGGACAGTGACTGATGTGTCTCCTCGGTGCATGAAACCCTTGGAATTTGTCCCCATCCATTCATGTTTTGAATTAACAAGAAAATTTCCCCATTCGTGAGATCTTGAATTTCAGTAAGCCAGAGAGTGATTAAAAGTAGACTCCTGCAAGCACTTACAATCTTCAAAATGTTGCTCCACAATATATTTAAAAGCACAAATGATGTTAACCCTGAAAAACACAAAAGACAATAACCTCATCACCAATCAAAAGGATTGATCCAAAAATTATCCTGAATGTCTTATCTGCAGGGGCATCTGTCTTACATGTACACTGAGATCAATATAGAAATAGACTATGAACATTGAAGTGTTAATCGTGGTTGTCCTTCTTCATGACTCGCTGAGTTTAACTAGTTACTTGTGTGAACATTGTTGGGGTGTGAGGTTGGTGATTTACTGGAGTGTGGGCAATTTATGATCAGTGGTGCACTACCAAGAAATATGACAGCTGTCATAGTTAATTTTACCTGTCAACTTGTTATAATCTAGAGTCACCTGGGAAGAGAATCTCAGTGTGGGATTTTCAGATCAAGTTAGACTATGGGCATGTCTTAATTACACTGACTAATGTAGAAATAGCTACTCACCATGGGTGGTGCCAATCCCTAGAAAGGTGATTCTAAACTGTTTAATGGTAGACAGAGTGCTGAGCACTAGCATACAGGCTTTAATTCATTTCTCTCTGCTCCTGACTGTGGATATAAGGTGACCAGTTCTCTCAAGATCCTACTGACATGACTTCCCTGAAGATGAACTATTATCTAGAACTGTGAGACAAAGTAAACTCTTTCTCCATTGATTTACTTTTGTCAAGATCTTCTGTCACAGCCACAGAAAGGGAAATGAAGAGAGACCCACAGGACCAAGTATTTGATATGCATTAAGTGAATCATGAAGTCACAGTATGAAGTCCTATTAAGGTAAAAATTGATACAAAATCCACTTAATATAGCAAATACTGTGTGCATATATGCATATATATATATGAAAACATGTATATGTTGTTTGCTTTTTCTTTATCAGTGTATTGAACAAAATGTTTCTCTATAATGGTTTCATGCACACACACACACATCACGTACTTTGATCACAAAGTATCTGTTACCCTTTCTTCACCCCTCTCTACTCCCACTGATCCTCTTTCTCCTCCCAAATTGTTACGCTTTTAATTTCATGTCACTTACTAACCTGAATTCCATGAATGACAGATAACATGTGATTATTTGCACTTCTGTGTCTGGATTATTTCACTCTATAAAATGATCTCCAGTTCTAACCATGTTCCTGAAAAATTACTCCATTTTCTTTTTCTTTGTGGCAGAATATAACCCCACTGTGTGTATACCATCTGTGATGGTTAACATTGACTGTCAACTTGACAGATTCTAGAATTAGTTAGCAGACAAGCCTCTAGCCGTGCCCATGAGGGATCATCCAGATTACATTAAGTAAGATGGAAAGACCCACTCTACATGTGGCAGTACCATTCCGTGGGCTCTGGGACTAGACAATAAAAATGAGAAAGTGAGCCCAACACCAGAGTTCATTTCTCTGCTTCCTGACTGTGGATGCCATGTTGTCCCACGACCCTGCCACTATGATTCCTTTGCCATAATGGACTGTACCCTTGAATTGTGACAAAATAAACTCTGTCTTCCTTAAGCTGCTTCCATCATGTATTTTGTCCCAGCAGCAAAAAAGGAGCCAAGACACCTTCTTTGACTAATTCACCTACCTGTCACTTGACAACTAGGCGGGGCACAGAACTTGAGAACATAAATTATCACATTTTTTGAACCAGTAAAAACATCTTACTGACAGCCTCATTGGTCATTGACTAGGATAAAATCCTTAACATGTAGGTTCTCTTTGCATCTGTGGATGTCACCCAGTTTAAGTTGCACAGTTAATAATTGATAAAGGTGGTGTGCAAACCCAGGCATTCTGCTCTAATATCCCCATCCTACAATTCTACATGAGCACACTGAGCAGCCAGCAGTACTGACATGAGGCATTGTTCAGTACTGCTGAGCAAGTGTGACCCTTCTAATTAGCATGAGTGGGAAACACACAGTCCCTTACCGTCTTGGAAGTGGACTGCAGAGATAACAGTAAGACCCCTGAAGTCTGGGAATGGGAGCTGGGTTCAGTCTTCCTGGTGATGAGTTTCCTATATGCATCTCGTATCTGAGACAGAGACACAACAAAGCAAGGCATCGGGTGAGTCAGTAAGTTTGCTATACAACATGCGGGCCTGAGTTTGGATCTCCAGCACCCACATAAAAAAAAAAAAAAACAAGACAAGACAAGTACATTACCCAACACACCAAGGGGCAGAGAACATCATGGAAAATAAGGTGAAAAGAATGTAAGAGCTGGAGGAGGAGGGGTGCTAGGAAGGCTGTCTTCTGGACATGACATGGCCATCAAACTCAAGAACCCACAGCAGCTGTCATTGTCTGCACAAGACCAAAGCAGCCAAATTATAGCATGGATTGAGTAAAAGACCTCTAGCCCCTCCCCTGACTGAGTATTGATTGGCAGTTGGTCATTCCTGAGACAGAGAAAATTTTCCTTCTCTGGGAGCTCCAGTGGATGCCCCCACACCCATGCATGTATGGAAAACACTAACTGGACTTGGTAGGGTTTTTCAAGTCATGAAAGATAAAGTTGTTGGGACAACATGTTGAGAGGAATATGTGGGAATCTTGGGGAAGAATGGGAATGGGTATAGTCATATTTTATTGTATATATATATATATATATATATGAAATTCTCAAAAATAAAGGAAATCTGCTCTGGTATGGCCCTTCTATACACTGTGAATATGTGTTGCTCTCATTGGTTGATAATAAAGCTGTTTGTCCAATGGCAAGATAAGATTAGGTGGTACAATCAAACTGAGGAAGTGATGAAGAAGGGTGGAGTTAGAGGAGATGTAAGCCAGCCACCCTAGGAGCAAGATGCCAAAGGACTGGTAACCCATGAGCCATGTGGCAATGCATAGATTAATAGAAATGATTTATTTTAAATGCAAGAGCTACAACATCCTTAGTCATCAGGGAAATGCAAAGCAAAACGACTCTGAGATACCATCTTACACCTGTCAGAATGGTTAAGATCAAAAATATTGATGACAGCTTATGTGGGAGAGGATGTGGAGTAAGCGGAACACTCCTCCACTGTTGGTGGGAGTGCAAACTTGTACAGTCACTTTGGAAATCAGTATGGCGACTTCTCAGAAAATTGGGAATCAATCTACCACAAGACCCAGCCATACCACTCTTGGGCATATACCCAAGGGATGCTCAATCATGCCACAAGGACATTTGCTCAACTATGTTCATAGCAGCATTATTCATAATAGCTAGAACCTGGAAACAACCTAGCTGCCCCTCAACTGAAGAACGGATAAAGAAAATGTGGTACATATATATAATGGAGTATTACTCAGCAGTAAAAAACAATGACATCATGAAATTTGCAGGCAAATGGATAGAATTAGAAAATATCCTGAGTGAGGTAACCCAGACTCAGAAATACAAACATGGTATGTACTCACTTGTAAGTAGATAACTAGATGTAAAGCAAAGGATAACCAGACTACACTACAACTCACAGCTCCAGAGAAGCTAGCTAACAGGTAGGACCGTAAGAGGGACACATGGATTGCCTTGGGAAGGGGAAACAGATGAGATCTCCATGAGAAAACTGGGTGGGGGGGCAAAAGAGGAGAGGGGATGGGGGATGAGAACATGAGTGAACGGGATGGTTGAGCTGGGGGAGGGATGGACTCTAGTTGAAGAGAGTGAAGAGGGATTATATGAGGGGGGATGTCAAGATCATGATGGGAAAATCTACAGAGACAACTGAACCAAACTCATAGGAACTCATGAACTTTAGAATGACAGCTGTGGAACCTGCATGGGACCTGACTAGGCCCTCTGCATACAGGAGGCAGTTGTGTAGCTGGGTCTGTTTGAGGGGCCTCTGGCAGTGGGATCAGGTTTCACATGATTTCACACATCAGTAATCCCATTTCTGTGGAGGCAGAGCTGCATGAGCTGGCTTTCTGGAGTCCATTACCTATGGTTGGATGCCTTGCTCACCCTTGATGCAGGGTGGAGGGTCTTGATCCTGCCTCAACTGAATGTACCAGGCTTTGTTGACTCCCCGTGGGAAGCCTTACCTTTTTGAAGGAAGGGATGATGGGGTTCAGGGTGGGGAAACTGGGAGAGAGTGGGAGGAGGGATGAGAGGGGGGATCTGTGGTTGGTATGTAAAAATGAATTTTAAAAGTTTTATTAAGAGCTAGTTAGTAATAAGCCTGAGCCATTGGTCAAATATTTATAATTAATATAAGCCTCTGTATGATTATTTTGGAGGCAGTTGTAGGACAGTGCAGGACGTAGAAGCTCTGTTTACAGAAACCAATATGGTTTTACACACCAGCAATCCCATTTCTATGGAGGCAGGGACTGAAGGGTGCTTGCTGAGCCTGCTGGCTGACCAGTCTAGCCCAACTGATGCTCCAGGCTCAGTAAGATGCCCTGGCTGAAAAGATAAGATAGAAGGGCTAGAGAGAAGACTAGGTGGTTAAGAGCATGCCTTGTTCTTGCAGAGGACCTGAGTTTGGTTCTTAACACCCATGTCAGTAGGCTCACAGACACCCGCAGATCCATCTCTGGAAGATCCAGTGCCCTCTTCTGGCTGCTACAGGCACATACACACATTCTTCTGAAAGTACCATCTGCCTTTGAAGACACTGAACTTCTCCCAGCCCTTACAACCAGGTTAATACTACACCTTGAAATCATTTAAGACTCTGTGCTCAGCCTTCTGTTCTACCATGTACTCAGCCTGCATGCTTAAGTCTAACCAGCCTTTAAGAGAATAATGCAGCCAGGCTTACTGTGCCTTGGATTGCCCATGTTATCACTTTTTAAAAATCTAAGCCAAAGGCATAGCTTTAATGTTAAATTATGTGCCCTCTCCTGTACCTGACCTAGAACT
>CABHPH010147478.1:18042-57683 GCA_902168325.1 Peromyscus nudipes
TGTGTGTGTGTGTGTGTGTGTGTGTGTGTTGTGATCATTTGCTGAGAGCAGCAAACAGGTTGGAAGTAATCTGAAGCAAAACAAATAGCCTATAAATGTGGGAAAACACATAGACACAGGTTGATAAGATCTGCAGTTCTGAATGCTCTTTTGGGTCAGCTGGGATCAATAATGTAATTTCTCCCCTTGTAAAACTGTCAAAGCTTTCTGTAAATAATTCCTTGTCCCTTTCCCATGCTGTGTTTTCTGTGCTGTTCAGTAAACAAAGAGTGATCCCTTTGTTAGATGGAGGCACAACAGACAGACAACACACACAGGCGATAGACAAATCCAACACAGATCACAGGTAGGTCAAAGAGGCCACAGACTACAGACTGCAGACAGACAGGAAGCACAGGGAGAGAAGTACAGAACTCACAGGTTTGCTTTCCCTTGATCAAACTGCTCCAAGAGGAGATCACACACATATGCATATCAATTTAAATAAAATACTAGAGGTAAGGTGGACACGATGGAGGAATATACCAAATGTCAGTCTCTAGCCTCCAGAAAATCAAGAGTACATGTATGAATACACATGTACAACACACATGCACACACATACACACACAACATGGAATCCTAGATAGGAGAGTGGGTCTGCTTCAAGCGTATGAAGTGAGTAGTTCTATGCAGAGGCAGGTGTGAGTAGGCAAACGCATACCTGGCGGTTCAGCACACAGTGAATGAGGAAGATGAAGGCCCCCTGCAGGCTGTTGATAATTGTGAACAGGTACGCCATGATGCTTGCTATGGAGCCAATCTGGAAAATGCCCAGCACCCAGGAGCAGCCCAAGATGAAGATCTGGGCAATGGCCTTGAAGGTCAGCAACCTGGAAGGTAATGTTTACAAAATGAATTGTCCTGAGAGCCTCCATGGAGACACCTGACACTGTCTGAAGATGACACCAACTGGCTCAGCACCATGCTGGGGATGCAGACAGAGTGAAATTTGCTGTCTCAAGGTAAATAAATCAAGTCCTGTGGGAAATTAAAATGCTGTTGTCTACAGATACACATGGATTCAGAGATGTGTGGGTGGGTGTATTGAACAGATTTTTGGTTTAGCAATGAATGGCTAAGCCCATTGTCCAGACACTTATACCTCATTATGTGAAAGATAAATCAATGGTTATAAAATACTTAGAGTTCCTTATTTCATTGAGGCAAAATTCACCATTTAAAGAACAAAAATTGTGATCCAGTAGCTTTGAGTACACTCACACATAATGCAACCATCAATACTATATAGGTCCAAGACCTTTTATTACCTTAAAAATGAAATACACACATGCAAGAAAAGAAACAACATACATGCAAAGCAATCATTCTCTTTACTCCCTCTCTAAGGAAGACAATAACCAATTATTCATCAAAATATGAATGAATAGAGTAAGTATAGATAAATACAGGCTATATCAGACATGGTGTATCCAGCTAATGGACATACCATAGAATAAAACAGATAAAGGTAGGATAGTTTATATATGGTCCCAGGGAAACCCCTAGGAATCCCCAAGGATGACCCTAGCTAAGACCCTAGCAATAATGGAGAGGGTGCCTGAACTGGCCTCCTATAATCAGATTGGTGAATACCCCAATTATCAACAGAGAGCCTTCACCCTGTAACTGATGGTAGCAGATACAGAGATTCACAGCCAAGCACTGGGCGAAGCTCTGGGTTGAGTTGAGTTGACATGATGGAGGAGGGATTGTATGAGCAAAGGGGGTCAAGATCATGATGGAGAAACCCACAGAGACAGCTGATCTGAACTAATGGGAGCTCACGGACTCTGGACCAACAGCTAAAGGGCCTGCATGGGACCGACCTAGGCTTTCTGCATGTGGATGACAGTTGTGTACTTTGGTCTGTTTGTGGGGCCCCTAGCAGTGGGATCAGGACCTGTTCCTGGCCCATGGCCTGGCTTTTTGAAACCTATTCCCCATGCAGGAATCCATTGCCCAGCCTTGATGCAGTGGGAGGAGCTTGGTCTTGCTTCAATGTGATATGGCATACTTTGTTAACTCCCATGGGAGGCCTGCCCCTTTCTGATTAGAGGAGGAGTGGATGAGGGGGGACAGATGGAAGGTGGGGGGAGGGAATTAGAAGAGAGGAGGAAGGGGAAACTGTGGCTGGTATGTAAAATAAATGAAAAATAATAATAAAAATGTGAGATAGTTCATATATGGTATAGTCAGTTAATGAACGTACAATGGAATAAAACTGATAAATGTGAGATAAAGAAAATGTGGCATGTCCATTCAATGTTATGGTGCCATAATAAGGAATGAGGCAGTGATAGCTGACAAAAATGGGTAAATCCTATGAACTTCATAATAAATAAAAACCTAGACAAATGCCATTTATTGTGTGAATTTATTTAGGTATCAAGAATAGATTAAGAGAGACAGACAGACAGAGAAAGAGGGAGACAGAGAACAGATTGTAAGGCTATTTTATAAAGTAATAAGATAATAATAATAATAATGTGAAGGAAAAGAGGAGAAGGGAAGTGACAACGTGCTGTACTGAGCAATGCTCCAGGCTCAGGGTCATTTAGTGAAGGTTGATTCACTCACTAATTCCCTGACATTTACAAGATACTCACTTTCTCTGTACCTCATACTCTCCACATGACTCAGGTTCTCACACTGTCTCCCCAGCCAGAGAAAGAGATTCCAGGCCAGACCACCTAGCACACTGAGTAATCTCAGTACCCAAAAACATGGATTTCAGACCTGTTTGTCCTACAGAAGTAGAGTCTGTCTTGAAATAGACAAACATCTTAAAATATTAGTTTTCTCACATTTGTGTGTGTGTGTTTCTGTGCATGCATGTGTGTGTATGTGTGTGTGCATGTATGCATATGTCTGCATGTGGTTTGAAAGAAAATGACCCCCAAAGGTAGGTGCAGTATTGGGAGAGGTTACTGTTGGAGTAGGTACAGCCTTGTTGGAGGAAGTGTGTCACTGTGGGGGTGGGCTTTGAGTTCTCCTGTGCTCAAGCTACTCCCAATGTCACAGTCCACTTCTTGTTACCTGCAGAATCAACATGCAGCAGCTCCTTCACTGGCACCACGTCTGCCTGCATGCCGCCATGCTTCCCACCATGATGATCATGGACTAAACCTCTGAAACTGTAAGCCACCACCTCAATTAATGTTTTCATTTATAGGAGTTACTGTGGTCATGGTGTCTCTTCACAGCAATTGAAACCCTAAGACAAGGTCCGTATTTGTGTGTGTATCCACATGTCCATGTTTGTGTGTGTGTACTTTGTGCATGTATGCCCATGTTTTTATGTGCATGTGCATGTGCTCACACTGAATTTATTGACAGTTGCAATCTATGGAAGGCTTGGTGTCCCAAGCAGTTGTGGCAAGGCTTTACTAGCCACCTAAAGCAAACCACATCACTGTCCCATTTCTACAGATGAAGAAACTGAGCTTTGTGAAGGTCGTGTAAGCAAGGAAATGTCACACAGATCATAAATGACATTTATGGAGTGGGGAGCTTGACACGTGGACTCTGCTATTCTGCACAAGCCCCATCACTTACATGCCATGAGCATACAATAGGTGACCAGAGGCTGGCAGGTGGATCAATGGGTAAAGTGTTGCTTGCTGCACAAATGTCAGGACCTGAGTTCAAATCCTGAGGACCCACATAAAGCCAAGTACATAACATGAACATCTGCACCCCCAGTGCCCCTGTGGTGAGAAGGGAGGAGGAGAAGAAGAATTGAGCCAGATGTCCTGGGAGACACAGTGGTGAACAACAGCTCTATCTCAGACAAGATAGAAGAAAGACCAACACTCCAGGTGTCCTTTGACTCCATGTACGCCATCGCATGCATGCATCTGCACATGCACATGATGTATACGGAAAAGCGAGTGGTGAGGGAAAGGGGGAAAGAGGGAAAGAGGCTGCACCTGGTATCCTTGAGCTTCGAGACTTCTGAGCTGACGCTGCAGACCTTCTGCCTCAGCACACACAGTGTCCAGGCGAGGAGAACAGAGTTGATCTGCAAAGTTAAACAGAGGGTAGGTAAACAAGACACACAGACTGGCCATGACTGATCCACCTCACATAAAACTCTGGCCCAACCAGGATACCAGGCTTCAATCCTGGATTTGTCAAGCCCAAGTAACCAGGACTTGATCTGTCACTGACAACTCCCAGCTGATGTCTCTTCTTCCAATTTAGGATGCGCATCAAAAACCCAACATCACCCCAACTGGCCCCATTTGTAGTTAGCCGATCTGCTGCTTCCCTATGCTGCTGAACCAAGTGCCCACTTCCTATGCAGTGAAAGCGGTCCTTCCCTGCCTGACCTGGAGTCCATGGTGTAACAGCAGTGTGCCTCTCTCCTGCTAACCCACAACAACCTTGCAACAGATCTTCCTTTCTTCTTCCCATGTTGGTTTTAATTTCTACTGTTTCCCATCAGTTAAGTTGGAATTGAAACCAAGGTTGATATCATAGATTATGACCCTGGAGAGATGGTTCATTCTCTTCAAAGGTGTTCCCCCAGCCTTCTCAAAGTGGTTTGATGGTCTGTATTAACTGTCAACATTTAGGAAGCAAGCCTCCGGGAACACGTGTAAGGGACTGTCTAAGGGTAGTCTCTGAGTATGCATGTGGGAGATATCTTGACTAATGGGAAGACTCAGCCACTGTGGGTGGCACCATTACCTAAGCAGAGACTTGTGTGTGTATCAGAGTGGAGAAACTGAGCTGAGACAGTGTGCACAGATTCATAGCTCACTGCTCTTGACTAAGGGTGTGACGTGACTAGTTGCTTTGACTTCCTGTGGTCTTCATTTCTCACAGTGATTGGCTGTAACTCGGAAGTGTGAACCAAATAAACCCTTTCTCCCTTAAGTGGCCTTGGTAATGGCATTTTAGAGGAATATTAGAACATAATTATTGCTGTGGGATGTTCTGTATGGTAAATGTGTTGCTAATAAAACACTGATTGGCCAGTGGCTAGGCAGGAAGTATAGGCGGGACTAACAGAGAGAATAAAAAGAGCAGGAAGGTGGAAGGAGACGCTGCCAGATGCTGCCAGCCACCGCCAGGACAAGCAGCATGTAAAGATGCCGGTAAGCCACGAGCCATGTGGCAAGGAACAGAATTATAGAAATGGATTAATTTAAGATATAAGAACAGTTAGCAAGAAGCCTGCCACGGCCATACAGTTTGAAAGCAATATAAGTCTCTGTATTTACTTGGTTGGGTCTGAGCGGCTGTGGGACTGGCAGGTGAAAGAGATTTATCCTGACCTTGGGCCAGGCAGGAAAACTCAAGCAACATAATTATAATCATTTTCTTCTCCCCTTTCCTCACTCCAAAGCCTCCTGTACACCCCTCTTTGTTCTCTTTCAAATTTATGACCTCTTTTTTCATTAATTATTGCTACATATATACATATATGTAAACATACATGCATGTTTATTCCTAAATGCAACCTGTTCAGTCTACATAGTGTTATTTTTATGTGTGTTTTCAGAGGTGACCATTTGGTATTGGATAACCAATTGGTGTGCTCTTTTCCTGGGAATACAATTTCTGCATTTAAGGCTTAGAGGACATTGTGGAAGATGGAGCAGAAAGGTTCTAGGCACCAGAAGATCAGGGAGTTTGCCCTGAGACTGTGTCTCTTAATAATGTCAGAAGCCACACCCCTAAAGTCTCACCAACAGGACTGCAGGAGCATGGGCTAAACAAGAACAGCAGCAATGGACGTGTCAAAGTGGAGGTGGGAAAGACCATGAGGCTTCAACCTACACAAAGAACGACAAACACCTGAGGGTCACTGAGAAAGGGAGAAATCGGCAGTGCATCTTATCACCGCAACAGGGAAGAAAACTAAGACAGCGGGATTCGCATACCCCGGGGACACAGTTTTGCCATGTTGGCAGTATTGACATCTGGGGTCAGATCACATTTGATATGAGATGTACAATGCTCCCCTGTGCCCTGCAGTTTACTGAGCAGCATCCTGGACACTGCACTGGATATTCCAGTGGTGTCCTCCCTCCCTTTTGTGACAACAGAAAGATATCCCCATATTTTCCCATGAGTCCCCTGGAAAGCAAAACTACCCCAGTGGCCAAGACAGAGTGGAAAGCTGATGGGACAGGGTAATTATTTTTCCTAACAACTAAAACTTCCAGAAGGAAAAAATGGTTTTGAAGATTTGGAAATGGGTAAAATTAACATTTCAGCTTTCTCCATTTGGGCTAACATTCACGGTTCTGGAAGACTCTGTACCAGGCAGGAGAGAACAGCCATCAACAGTCCAACCTCTCTGAACCCTGTGTAAAATTAATACAATACCAACCTGCCGGGCAAGATATGCCCATGGGTGCAACAGCAGCATGAATGGTTTGGAAGCAGCCAACTACCTCCTGAATGGGTTTGAATACCACCCCATAGGAAGTATACGTGAGATGTAAAATTAATTTTTATAGAGATAAACATTTCATTATTATTTTATCCCAATCATTTCTCAAACCTATTATGTATTGAGGAGCAGCAAATGCCAGGCACTGTCCTATCTTAATCACACAAGGTCTGATTCCCAACATCACCCTGTATGACAGTCTAGACTGGCATTATGAGGCAGAAGAAAATGCTTTGATACAGCTAGACAAGTGAGCATGCAGGAGAGCCATAAGAAGGATACTAGGGAATGTGACAGGACTAGACGTTGAAGGATCATGGTTTTGTAGAAGTTTTCTCAAAGATGAAACAGTCTGTCCTACAGTCAAGACTCAGGAAATAAACAACCTACAAGTCTCAGGAGACTCCTTAAACTTACAGGATTTACAAGATCTCTCCCCAAGTTATAGAAACAGTAATGACCCCGAGAAGGGAGACTCTAACCTGTTAAATGCCTGATGCCATGAAAGGAGGTCTGAGAACCCTTTCATGAGTTTTCCCCCAGCTTGGGATGGGCTTTCTAATGATGAAACCACCTTCAGGTTATCTATGCTCAGGTTTACCCCTACCCATGCTCCTATGTGTAACTCTGGTAAATTCATTGGTCTGCCAAACTGAACTGTATTAGAATAACTACTTTGGTGTGTCATGTGTGCCCTATCTGGTATAAGCAGACTTCGTCCACATGTTCTAGGAAAGGCCATGCCACAACTAGCCAATCCCAGTTGAAGATTGCAGTCATTGTGCTGACCAGTTTTATGTTAACTTGACACAAACCAGAGTTATCTGAGAGGAGGGAGCCTCCATTGAGAAAATGCCCCATAAGATGAGGCTGTAGGCAAGCCTGTAGGGCATTTTCTTAGTTAGTGATTAATGAGGAAGGGCCCAGCCCATTGTCTATGGGGCCACCCCTGGGCTGGTGGCCCTGAGTTCTATAAGAAAGCAGACCAAGCAAGCCATGAGGAGCCAGCCACTAAGCTGCTCTCCTCCTTGGCCTCTGTATCATCAGTTCCTGCCTTGAGGTTCCTGCCCTGCTTGAGTTCCTGTCCTCACTGCTTGTGATGATTAACTCTTATATAGAACTGTGAGTAAAATAAACCCTTTCCTCCTCAAGGTGCTTGGTCATGGTGTTTCATCCAGCAATAGTGATCCTAACTGAGACAGTCATCTTGAGAACAGCAGAGAAACCATAGGTTCCATAAGGTGTCCTCATCAAATGTCTATCCTGCTTTCTTATAGGACCCAGGATCAGCAGCCCAGGGATGGCCCCACCCACAGTGGGAGGAGCCCTCATTTATCAATCACTAATTAAGAGAATGCCCTACAGTTGCATCTTGTGGAGGCATTTTCTCAATGGAGGCCCCCACATTTCAGATGACTCTAGTGTGTGTCAAGTTGACCTAAAACTAGCCGGGATAGACCTCTAGACTGATATAAACTCTTCTCTCCCTTGATACACTTTTGGTCATGGCATTTTATTGCAGCAATTGTAATGAAGCCAGAGCAGTACTCAGCATCTGCAAATATCACGTGGCTTCTGCTAATTTCTCAAAATTTCTCATTTCACTTTTTCTAATCATGACCATTGCCCCTAGGTTCTTTCCTTTTCCTCCTTCCTTTTCTTTCTTTCTTTTATATATGGTGTCTTTCTATGTTGCAATGTAGCCCTAGCGAGTCTAAAACAACTTGTTATGTAGACCAGGCTGACCTCAGACTGACAGATATTTCTGTAGATCCTAAGTGTGGTTAAATTCTTTTCACCTTGTCTTCCATTCAACATCTACACCTAGAAGAAACTGACAGATCTATCCCCCCACCAAAACACAAAGCATGGATAAAATTGTCCCTCTAGATGTTTCTGTACCTGAGCAAGGATGAAAAGTGACAGACAGAGAAATCACACCCAACTAGGTGAAATCTCAAGAACCAAGAATCATAGGAAAGAGTTTTAAGAATAGCAGGCTTTGAAGTGTGATGACACTTCCTTTATTTGTCTTTCCTTGTACACCAAGACGTACTTGAACAAATGTTTTCCTTACCACGATGATCGTGCAGACTGGCCCCAGGAAACTCCAGATGAACCCAGTCTTCATATTCAGCCAGCAGCTGTAGAGGAAAACACAGGAGGCATGAGCATTTGTCTCATCACACTGGCCTGGCAATCGTGCATTCTGCAGAATACTGCAAAGTGAGATGCATTCGGAAATGCTGATCGTGGGGTGGGTGCATACCAGTGTCAAACAGACCAAGATGCACCATGGGAAAATGTTCCTGAGACCTTTGCCTAGAGTGGAGTCCAGGGTGATGATCAGTTCATACCTTTCACAGAAATTTATTCCTGCATGTAGCTCCCCACTAGCACACTGTATCATTCAGACCTCAGCTCCAACACTTCCTCAAGTGAGAACTCATTATTGACCATCCTCGGCTAAGGAATACACTAGGGGTCTTATAATCTTTCCACCCCCTCCTCTTCAACATTCCCTGAACCTTAGGTGCAGGAGTTTCTGCAGATGTATCAGTTGGAACTGGGCCCCACAACTCTGCATTTGGTTGGTTGTGGTTTTCTATAGTGGTTTCTGTCTGTTGCAAGTTGATAAGTTTCCTTGATTAGGGGTGAGGACTATATTTATCTGTGCATAAGAACAAATATTTAGAATACAGTTAGAAATTATGCTGATGTAGTAAAGTATTGGTTGTAAGTTCTTCTCCAGGATCTGAGACTTCACTAGTCCTAGGGAAACTGGCTAGGTTTCTATTACCAGGTGTGATTTCCCTCTTGTCAATCAGGTCTTAAGTCTAGAACAGATCCTAGAGAGCTATTGGTTACCACCACAGTATGCATACCACTGTTGCACCTGTAGGGTTATCCTGCCAGTCATCATTGTTGTGATTTAAAGGCTTCATATGGGGGAAATCCCAGAAGGTCTCACCCCACACAAAGAACTACAGGCAGCTAAGGAATGCTGGGAGTGGGAGGCACGGTGTTCTTTAGGGAGGAGCACGGGAATTGGTGAACCACATCAAATGGTCAGGCCTGAAGACATACATACAAGTAGCATTATACAGGCTGAGCAGGTTTTACTTATGCATTTAGGAAAATAGTCAAATTAGCCCAACTAGATACTCTCTTCCTAGGGAATTAGACTCATAAGGTTGTAAGTCTTCTATGTAGTGAACAATTTGGTGGCCCTGATACCAATAAAACTAGAGGGACCTACCTCTCCCTTGGGCACAGAAAGAGTTGAGCATTGTTAGAGAATTGTAAAATGCTGTTAAACCATCATTTAAGGTTCATGATAACCCCCAATTACAAGGGCACATTTTAATATTTTTCTCTAAGTAAGTTAAAATTTTGGGATCCAGGGTGAGTTGACTATCTGATTATCTGATTGACAGCTTATATCCTTCATTGGCACCCCAGCTGCCTTGAGAAAAAGACTACCAGCCAAGTATCTGCCATCATGATAACCCAACTACCTTGGTACCCCACAAGGCCCTACCTTTCCCTAAGCATCTGTAGGCAGCTAATAGTTGCTGGAGGAGAGAGACGAGACACTTTCTTCAGTGGGGCAGCTTCTGGTAAGTTATTCACACTCCTATAAATAATCCCTCATCCATACTCTATAAGTAACTCCAATTAAACTCATTAGGTCAGTCACCCCTAAAAATGACATGAAAGTAGAAGTAAACTCATTGGGAAGATGGAGGTCAGCAGGGGTCACTCACTCACTGTCTGAATTAAGTTAATTGATGTGGGAAAAACCCTCCCCACTGTGGGCAGAACCATTCTCTATTCTGGGTATCCTAAACTACATAAGAGCGGAGAAATGTAACTGAGTACAAGCAAGTGAGCATGTGTGCATTTATTTCTCTCTGCTCGTCGCTTTGGATGTCATGTGGCCAGCTGCTTGATGTTGCTGCCTTGACTTCCCCGTAATGATGGACTACAAGCTGAAATAAATCCCTTTCTCTCCTACACTGCCTTTTGTCAAAGTACTTTATCGGAACAACAGAAATGAAACTTGAGTGCCTGCAGCCTGAGTATTGTGAGTCATAAATCTCTGATTTCTACATTCTAGAGCTATAGATGACTAGCTCCGGCAGCTGACAGCTGTAGGCATCTGCATCAGCCTTGAACCCTCAAGGGCCCACAACTTCCATCCTGGAAATGTTTCTCCTTGCCTATACACGTTATCCATCAGGGTAGCATAAAAGGCTTCCATCTGGTCACTTGGTGACATCACTGCTGGAGTGACTGCTCTTAGAAGCCACACAAGGATTTTGTGGTTTCAATTGTGTGCCTGTTAGTGTTTGTTGACTCAATTCAAACCAGAGTCACCTGGGAAGAGGGAACCTCAGTTGAGGAACTGCCTCCATCGGATTGGCCTGTGGGCATATCTGTGGGTTGTTTTCTAATGCTAATTGATGCAGGAGGTCCTAGCCCACTGTGGGCAGCACCATTTCTGGGCAGTTAGGCCTGGGCTGTACGCTGAAGCTCAATGAGCATGGCCATAAGCAGAGCAGGCCAGAAAGCATCATTTCCCCATGGTTCCTGCCTCCAGGTTCCTGCCTTGAGTTCTTTCCCTGAGTTATCTGCCATGATACCCTGTGCCCCTTCAAAGTGTATTTAAAATAAAACCTTCCTCCCTTAATTTTGTTATTATTATAGGTATTTTTGTCAAGGCAACAATCAAGGTAGCTAGTGCAGTTGTCATCACAAAGCCTGGCAGCAGGACCTTCATAAAGAAGAAAGTGACACTCACAGATTATGCGTCCCATAGCCCTGTGGCTGTACACTGGCCGAGATCATGACCACCAGGCCTGGGAGCCCATAGCCAAAGGCACAGAGGTGCAGCATCTTGATGTTGCGAGAGCTGAAATAATTCACCACCTTCAGGTTTCTCACCATCAGGAAGAGCATCACCGCCTCCACCAGCATCCAGAAGAAGCAAGCAAGGAAAAGATAGTGTAGGAATCCTGCGATGATGGCACAGGCTGTCTGCAGGGGAGAAGTCCGTATGTTAGGATCTTCCAGTGCAGTCAGGTCAGGGACAAGAGAAAGAGAGGGATGGCCTCGACTGGTGCTCCTCCAACAATCCAGCCTCTTCTCCTCTGTAGTCACCCCTTTACCATCTTGGAGTGGTGAGTGCCTGGATCAGGTAGCCATGGCAACCAACAGAACAAGGTCTATGGTGATGATGATGGAGCTAATCAAAAAGGAGGGAGAGGAAGGCCACCTGGGACTCCAGGTGCTACTTCCTCCAGGTCTGCCTCAGCTGAAAGTAACCCGAGGAGAAGTTAGGGTCCATAAGCAATGGAAGGTCAGGGGAAGGAGGGACTCTGTGATGCAGCTTCCATGAGGTCATCATCGATGATGGGGTGGGACGCTGCAGTGATGCAGCTGTTTGAGAGTTGCCCAAGCTCCTGTAAGTAACCCCTCACCTGTGCTCTGTAAGCAAATCCACACACACATTTGTTCATTAACTGGGCTTGTGTGGAATCTTTCCTTTGGTCTGTCATCAGTCAACAAAGTATTTGTCCCACTCCATGCACCATGAATGAGGAAACCCATCCCCAGGACCCTTTTACAAGCCAGGTATGGAAATGCACACTGGTAGCCCCACAGCAGGGAACAGAGACAGGGGCTAGTGGGGGATCACTACCAACTGGCCTAGCCTAGTTAGTAAGTTCCAGACCAATGAGAGATCCTGTTTCAAAAAAGCAAGATCCAGGCCAATGAGATGGCTCAGCTGGTCAACGTACTTTCTCCCAAGCGTGATCACATGGAAGGAGAGAACTAACTCCTACAAGTTGTCCTATGCATTGTGTGACATGTGCACATGTGTGCACACATTCAAACACACATGCACACACACATAAATAAGACATAATGTTTTGAAGCAGAGGTGGTGAGACACCTCATGGGTGTGAGGACCAGGACAGAGTTCAGATCCCCAGAGCCCAGTGCTAAGTGGGCATAGTGGCTCACCTGCAATTCCAGCCCTGGAAGGAAGCCTGCTAGGGAGACTATTTATATTGCTCAGCTCTGGATTGGTTGAGAGACCTCACCCTAATGAGAAATGTGGAAGAGTGATCGAGGATGAGACCTTACATCGGGCCTCTACATGCACATGCACGCCACACACTTGTCTTCACACAGATGAAAACATGCAGACACACACACATATATCCCACACACACACAAAAAGAAACAGAAAAGTAGAACAGTAGGAGGAACCAAAATAATTCATAACATGGTCAAGGAGCCGATCTGAAACGGACACCTGTCACAAGAGGTCAACCCAGTGAGGAGCTGACAACAGTGCTGGTTAGTTTCTTGTCAACTTGACACAAACAGTCAGCTGGGGAGAGGGAACCGTGACTGAGGAATCACCTGTACGAGACTGACCTGTAGGCAAGAGTGCGGTGCATTGAGATGGGAGGGCCCAGCTCACTGTGGGCAATGCCATCCCTGAGATGGCGGTCCTGGGTTGTATAAGAAAGCAGACTGGGTAAGCCGGGAGGAGCAAGCCAGCAAGCATCACTCCTCCATGGCCTCTACTTCAGCTCCTGCCGTGGCTTCCCTCAGCAGTGACCTGTGACATCCAAGTACAGGCTGGAATAAACCCTTTCCTCCTCAAGTTGCTTTCGGTCATGATGTTTATCACAGCCACAGAAAGAAAACTAGGACCCTGGCAGAGGACACCATGAAAAGGCCCAGGGGAGGGAACTAGACAGTGGTAGGCAAAGGACATGGGCAGACAGTGCAGCTGGACTGGGCCACAGCCCAAGGGTCACTAACCTGGTTGTCCGTCTTGTCTACACCTACGAGGAAGAGGAACATCGCCAAGAAGAGACACACACAAAGGTGAAGGTGCATGTAGGTGTTCTGGTTCTGCACAGCATGACACAGCAAGAAGGTGGCTATGGCCAAGGCAAGGCACACCAGGGAGATGACTGTACCCACATGGCTGATGACGTACAGAGAGAATTCCATCTGTCAGGAAGAAGAGCCATTGTTGGCCTGACAACAGAACTGAAATCCATCCTCAGCCCCAGAAAGAAAGAAGAGAACACCTTACCTAGACCTGAGCTAGGAGAAGAGTCCCAGGGCTTTTCTCCCCTGAACTCAGAGTGATCTGAATGTTATCCACAACACTCTGAACAATCCAATAGCATCCCTGAGTACTCATCCTCACCCCTTGGCCCTCCATACTGGAGAGGACATCCACATACTACAATTCCCATAATCCCTTGCCATAGAAGTCCTGGGTGTAGTATTGATTCTCCATGGAATATAAGAATTTAAGAATTTAAGCAGAAAAAGCTGGGCGGTGGTGGTGCACACCTTTAATCCCAGCACTCGGGAGGCAGAGGTAGGAGGATCACTGTGAGTTCAAGGCCAGCCTGGGCTACAGAGTGAGTTCCAGGAAAGGCACAAAGCTACACAGAGAAACCCTGGACCCCCTCCTCTGGGCTGCTGCCACACCAGGTCAGCCAACTCAACAATCACTCAGGCTTCTATTGTTGCTGTGACTGCCACACACTCTCAGCTCACAGATATGTGCAAGCAGCTGCAGCTGCCCTCAGCCAGGCTGTGTGCTGCCTGAATTCTCTGCCCAGCCATGCTACACAGCAACACCAGCCTCACATTTCATAGTCAACAGCAGCAGATCTGGTGACACAACTGGGAATTCTTAAGGGGGAATTAGTTTTTTAAAAGTTTTTTCCCACATTAAAAATGGGAAATATTATGATGCAGGAAGTTAGGTCTCTGTATAGTTCCATAGTTGAATGATTTGAAAATGGAGCAATTAAATGAAGGGATTGTCAACTTAGCTGGGAGTGACATAATGTCAATTATAATCATTTTGGTAATTCATGTTTTATCACTAAAAAGGTTGTTTAATATCAGTACCAAATACAAAAAATTGACTGATAAGATACAGTCCTTTGAAAGACATACTAATGAAATTAAGAAAATATTCCCACACAGACAGAGGAGTTTAGAGCAGAAGCTACTGCAATTTTGCATTATGAAACTGAAGAGGAGTGGCCCAAGGTTATTAGAAAACCAACCTTAATTTATCCAGTTACCATTCAAGAACAACCACCAAATCATAGGCATCCCCAAGGCTATTCAGAAGTTAACTGGGATCCTATAGAAATGTTAGATTTGAAGAGATAAGGAAGCAATGGTATCATGTGGCATGCATTCACCTTTTGTGAAGCAGATGTTAAATTCATGGGCCACTCAGAACGAATTATTCCACAACAGTGGAAAGATTTAGTTACAGCAGTATTGGGAGCTGGTCCTCAGTTACAATGGAAAACACAGTGGAGAGACAATGAGGAAGGGCTAGAGGATATGAGATTTCCCAAGATCAAATTCTCAGTGAGGGCCATTGTGTAGATGTGGCAAGACAGATTACATTTGATGATCACACCTTGGTCCTATACCATACAGCAGCTTTGAATGCTTGGGACAATACTGAAGAATCAGGAAAGAGGACTGAGCCATTTACTAAAATTATACAAGGCCCAAAAGAAGCCTTCACTGATTATTTTACAAAGATTGACTTCAGCTATAATTAATATGATATTAGAAGTTAGAAAAATATTAATTGAATCTTTGGCTTTTGAAAATGCTAATTCAGAATGTAAAAGGGTGATAGACCTTTAAAGGCAAGATCAGCACCCAAATATTAATGGATTAGAAATACAGCTGATATTGAATCTCATGTTTATGATGATACTTGGATAAGAGAAGTGACTTCTAAAAATTTTAAGAAAAATCAAAAGTTTAAATGTTTTAATTGAGGTAAGCCAGGCCATCTTAAAAGGGATTGTAGGCAAGGTGTTCCTAGGAATAATATTTTTTCTAGAGAGAATCCAAACAGAAGGCCCCAGCATTCTGGAATATGCAGGTGTGGCAAAGGCCAACATTGAACTAAGGAATGCAGATCAACATAGGACAAGGTAACTCTTTACCATCAGGAAATGCCTTAGAGGGCCTCTTGCAGACCCCCGTACCAAATTTGGTTCAATCATTCCCTGACAGAATTGAGGAAACTCCTCTCCAGAACAATTAAAAGACTTAATGCCTGTTCTGGAAAACAATACTGCTCTGGATGACAGAACAGCTTTAGAAAATGAAACAGAATTTTCAGGATAAACCATAAGGCAAATATTTTGGCAAACATCTATAAATGATCAAAGACCAAAGTTAAAAATATAAATAAATGGCATTGAAATTGAGGGATTGGTAGACACAGAGGAAGGTACAAATTTGGGATTATTTTTATTATACTGTATATAGATTTCTACTCTTGTTTGAGACAGTTTTGTATATTGATAAAAATTTAAGGTTATTTTTATTAAAACATACTGTACATATATTTCTACTCTTGTTTAGGTATTGTACCTATACAGTTCATTTAATAATGTAATGTAAATTTCTAGTCCTTGAAAATTATTATTCAAACTATTTAGAATAATAAAGAAATGCAGGTTAATAGTTAGTCACCTATCACAATCAAACTTGTAGTCATGTTAGGTATGTTTTCAAGGTTAAACAGAGATACATTTTAGATATACAGGTGGTTTTCAAACACTTCAGAGACCTACAGAACATGGCGTTTAAGATGTTTTAATAATATAAGGTTCTTTTTTATGACAATGAGACATGTCTGCTCCTGGCAGCACCAATCTACTTCAGAGAAGATGATGGGCATCAAAGAAACTCCACATGGAGTTTACTTTCTTTGTGGCAAAAGTTAGCCACTGTGCAAGAAACTGCCCTTGCCTTCACTGCTGACAGTATGCTGTCCAAACTGGACAAGCAGGACACGCAAAAAAGTGACTGCCAAACTTTGCCAAGATAAGGCAGAACAGTCCTTAAAAATTCCTGCTTCACAGAAAAGTCTGTCAGATATTCCAGGCCTGCAGGCTGAAGATGAATGTCCCAATATTATAGAGGAACCTCGGGTGACTGTCCAGGCAGCCAGCTGTTTCTGTCATTTCTTAATTTGGGAAGTTGTTTGCTCTGTACTACCTGTTTACTCAGGTAATATTATATCCTTCTCAGATCTCTGATGGAGTTGAAGACTAGATAGTTATACTTTTCCTTGTTGCCAAATTCAGAAAAGAAACTCACAATGAAGGCGTAATGTGTATAAGGTTGAGAGACATAAAGGAATAGTTCGGGGTTGGTAATGCAAGTTAGGATAGAAAATAAATTAGGTACAAAACTTTGGACTTACCAAGGTAGGATAGATAATAGAATATTTTCTATGATTCTGCCAAATGCAAATGGACTGGGCATTGTAAAATTAAGTCTTAACTGATAATTGTTCTTATTGTATCTAGTTTTACTATATTAGAGTTATAATATTCCCTTTTTATTTATACAAAAGGGGGTAAATGCTGTGTGATATTTTGATTGGATTCTGATAACAAAGCTTGCTTTGAAGGAGAGGGCAGAGCTAGCCACTAGCTGACCAAAATTAACTATAGAGGTTTTGGAAGACTGAGGACAGATAGAAAGACAGGAAGTAGTAAGGCAGGGCTTAGAGAGGATCTCAGTCCTTTTTGATGGAGGAACTGAAGATATAGGCGGTCACTGGTGGCTTTTCCATTACTTCTCTCATTATTCAGGTTCTTACCCCAACATCTGACTCCTGATTTTTTTATTAATAAAGATTAATTAGATAAACACACCACTCCTCGTTCATAATACATTAACCAAGGACACTTTCCACACCAATTAAGACAGCTTTCCTCTCTATTAAGTCAGTGCATTCATCTGTGCTCACTTCATGGTCCCTCTAGTGGATATATTCAGTGGAGACTCTATACTACACCCAGGACCTCAAAAAAACTGTAGTTTTTTTCATGATCTCTCCAGTGAATGGAGTGGAGACCATCCTTTGGGGGTGGGGATGAGTACTGAGGGATGTCAGTGAGGGATGTCAGTATTCCTTCGTGGCTTCAAGGAATTCCTACAGTTCAATTTCTAGTTGATGTCTATAGTTTAGTAGAAAGAGAACTTTGGGGCCAGGCTTTCAAGGTTCAGGCCCCACTTCTACGAGTTACTAATTCCATGATGAGGCAGACCCCTGAGTATCAATCTTCTATCCCATGAAATTGACCAATAAACAATTGGCTTTAACCAAAAAGTCCCATCATATACTAACTGCTCATTAAACAAGACCTGGGAAATATATTGGTTAGGCCTGATTAGAGTCTGTTACAGTTCATCTTAGTGGTCAATTTCATTGAATCTGAAATCCAACAAGAGATCAGCTGTTTGGGCACACCCAAGAGAAATGTTATTGATCAGGATGTGGAAATACCCATCCTAGATGCGGTTGGCAGCCCAGACAAAAGTAAGTCTAAGGAAAAAGTTTTGCTTTTGCCTCATTGCCTTCACATCTTGCTGGCAAGTTCATCTATTTGGATACTGTGCCAGAATCCAGATTTTTTCAGGTTTCCAATGTGTACAGAAACAGGTTGCTCCAAAAATCCTCCAGACCATTAGTGCCAGGCTGATATCCAGCCCCTTGACCTGAGTGTCTACTGGGTTCTCAGCCTCTCCAGTGTGAAGGCAGCCATAGTTATATCATGCAAACCAGTCTAATGCAGCCCCTCCAACACATGTTCTCCTGTTCTGTCCCTCTTAGAAAGCCTGACTAATGCAGGGCTATTACATCTGACTTTGTACTTTAGTTCCATGGCTTCTAATCACATCATGAATTCCTCTATCATGGGGGTGTAACACATATCTCCCCTCCCCCATGGTTACCTTCTGAAATACCCAAGACCGTGGGGAAACACCAACAATGTTCTATCCATACACCCCCATTAGGTTTCAGGCAAGATACTCAGGAAAACATGAACAGGCTGCCAATGCTCACTGTGAGCTCCCCAGAAGCCATGATGATGGCCAAGTTTGCCATCCGGTTACAGCTGCACTCTGTGTATGTCTCAGATGCTTTTGTGATCTCACAGCCTGAGCGTGTCCATCTTCCATCCTCCACATTGGGGTTCCACAAGACACAGATGGGCCTCTCAGACTTCTGCTTTGGCTGAAAGATTAGAGACCCCAGTTACTAGAGAACTTCGCTGGAACGAATTCAATGTGACCAAGCTCAAGCAGCATCTGGGACCAGACATTCGAGGGAATGGAAAAACTGACCACATTTCAATTTGTAGTGGTATTTGATCTACTGTTAGACCACACTGTTATTTTTACAAGAAAACTCCTCTCAGAGCTGGGGAGATAGTTCAGAAGATTAAAATGCTTGCTATGAATGCATTAGAAACTGAGTTCAAATCCCCAACATGCACGTAAAAAAGCTGAAAGTGGCATCAAAGGTCTATAATTCCAGCCCTGGGATGCAGAGATAAGAGTTTCCATGAGGCCTGTTGACCAGACAGCCTGGCTGAATCTACAATCTCTGGGTTCAATGACTGATCCAGTCTCAAAAAGTAAGGTTGAGAGGAGGCTGGAGAGATGGCTCAGTAGCGCTTGCTGCTCTTCCAGAGAAGCCGAATTGAGTTCCTAGTATCTATATTAGGTGGCTCACAACCACTTATAACTCCAGCTCCATGGAATCTGATGCCTCTGGACTCCATGGGCACCTGCACTCACATGCACATATCCGCCGACAGACACACACACACACATAATTATAAATAATAAATATAAATCTTTGAAAAATAAAATGAGAGCAATAAAGACACCAAACATTGATCTTTAGCTGCCACATGTGCACGTGAGTACAAGCCCATGTGCATGCACACACATGCACTCATGCATACCTGCACAAATGCATACACAAGAGCATGAACACTTGCTACATCAGAAGTTGTCACCACTGAGAAAACTTAGAAAAGGTGCATAGGATCTCTCTTAGTAAAGGAGAAATGGGAATCCATTTTCTTCAACCAAATATGTCATGATCTGGAAACTGTTTCTTAAATAGATGACATCTCAGCTGGGGTGGCAGGACTCCTTGGTAGACAGCCAGGGGTCTTGGGAGGTGCTGCACAGACCTGGATGTGCTGCAGGGTGTAGACAATGGTCTTGGAGAAGTCCTCCTTCTTCTCCCCAGTCACAATGCCACCGATAACATGGGAATTTATCTTCAGCTTCCCGGAGGCCTGACCATCTTCAAAGAAGCGTTCATCTAAAACCAATTCCATATGTGCAAAGGAGACAAAAGCCACTCCCGGGTTCCCTGTATGTCCCCAAAATTAAAAAAAGAGAGAGAGAGAGTGAGAATTGTTTGTTTCTTGGAAATTATAGATTGCACATGTGCACACAGGTACACAATCAACATGTGAGCACAGGCAACATGTACATACACAGACTCTCCCCAGTTTACTCTAAGGTTGAAATACCAGAGAACTTCCAGATCAGCTGAGGCAGAGTCTGAAGACCAGGGAAAGAGGGGATGTGAGAAAGAAAAGAAAAGAAATTAAAGGAAAAGAAAGGAAAGGAAAGGAAAGGGAAGGGAAGGGAAGGGAAGGGAAGGAAAGGAAAGGAAAGGAAAGGAAAGGAAAGGAAAGGAAAGGAAAGGAAAGGAAAGGAAAGGAAAGGAAAGGAAAAAGGAAAGGAAAGGAAAGGAAAGAAAGCCCCACCCTGAACTCCAGTCTGCTGTTCCTGCTCTCTGAGAGTCATAAAACTCCAACAAATCTAATAAGCCAAACCCCCATGGGACATGTGTTTCCTGGAGCCATTTCAAAGAGGGCACAGGAAAGGCCAGTGGAGCTGTGCTGAGTTGGGGGCAGAGTTCATACTTTCACCCCATCCACACTCCTCACTCATCCCTGATATAAACAGGGCAGCCTGTGGAACCCACAGACTTCACACACAAAGGGACGTAGTTTGCAAGAAGTGAGTGGATCAGACCTCATGACTTTTCTTCAGTTTTAGCTTTGCCTCATCTGTAAATCTTGTGAGAGGGCTGGGGGCTCAGCAGGAGAGAGCTTGCTGGTGTGTTCGAGGCCTCCTGCTCACTGCCTAGTGCCATGCACAATAAATTATTTGTAAATGACACCATTGAGCAATGTAACTTAGAAACCATAGAATCACATACACAGCCATTGTAAAGACACCTGGGGCTGGAGAGACGGCTCGTCAAAGGAAGGTGTCTGTCATCAAGCCTGAAGACCTGAGTTCTGTACGGTCCCCACACAGTGAAGAAGGGAACTGAACAGACTCCCAAAAGTTGTCCTTTAACTGCCATTTATGTGTCTTGGTACATGCATATGCATGTACACACTCACACATAAATAAATAAATAATAAATAAATAAAAACAAGTTAATAAATAATTTAAAAGACACCTAAAAGTTTCTCTCTGTGTCTCTGTCTCCCTCTGTCTAATTTAATCTATGCACCATTGTGTTAATAAGCACACTAGTCTTTAAAACTTGTCAGAGGAGGTATTCAAACAGCTAGTCACATCACATCCACAATCAAGAGCAAAGAGAGAGTGCACGTCTCTGCCTGCTTGCTCTCTAGACTACTCAGCTTGCTTCCTCTATCCCCACACAGTCCAGGGAATGGTGCCTCCCACAGTGGGCCGGGTCTCCCCACATCAACTAATGTAAGACAGACCCCCACAGACATGATCACAGGCCATCCTGACCTACTCAGTCCCTCACTAATACTCTTGCCAAATGATTCTCCCAAATGTGACAAGTTGGTAATTAAAACTAACCAGCACAGACTTTAAGTCAGAAAAGCAAGAGAGAAAGGAGTGGAAGAGAAAGGGAGAGGAAGAAATGGCAGGGGGAGAGGGAGAGATTCCAACCCACAGAGTCCACTTTGTGTTGCCCATGCATACAGCCATTTGCTGGATCCTAGGCACTCCACCCAAGGCGTCATCACTAAAGAAAACTGAGTCTCCTCCAGCGGCCAACAGCTCCTCACCTGGGGGTCTCCACCCATGCTGAAATTTTTGACACAGAAGAATAAATTTTTAAATATGTAAAGTCAGGCATGGTAGCATATGCCTTTGATTCCGGCACTTGGGAGGCAGAGGCAGGAGGGTCTCTTTGAGTCTGAGGCCAGCCCGATCTATGTATGTAGTTCTAGGACAGCCAGAACTACACAGAGAGAACTGTACTGTCACCACCTCCATTAAAACACACACACACAAAATCTGCTACTGCCAGGTCCACAAACCACACCCTCCAGTTTTGGAGAAACAGTCTATAGCTAAACACTGGAAGGGAGATTCACAGAGGCTCACACAGACCAACATCAATCACACAGCTTGGGAAAGAAACCAAGAAGCTATGTGCAGAGCCTGAAGCTTCATCCCACATGGGCAAGGACATCCCCAGACAAGGCAGTCCCACCAACCACTCTTCCTGTTATCATCTGTACTTTTGGTTGCATTTTTATTTCTATTTTATCTTCTTATCTTTGAATGTTTTCGTCACCGTGTAAGTACACTGCTCACAGTGTGTGCAGGCCATGAGGCGTGTATGGAGGTCAGAGGATCACATGTGGGAGTCGGTTCTCTACTTCCACCTCATAGGTACTGGGGATTGAACTCAGGCTGTCAGGTTTGGTGACATGTTCTCTTATCCACTAGCTCCCTAATTCTGCATTTTGGGATTTTTTTTCTATCTCTTTTCTCTCTTCTCAAATTTTTCTTCATTTATTTAGATGTATGTATTTTTCAAGAGAGGTTGCTGTGTTTAATCCCATGATGTGAAAGTATCTGTAGTAGGAAAGAGAAGCTAAAAGTTTGGCCATGGGAAACTGAGCCAAGAGGGCAGAGCTTGGTCTGGAACTCCAGCTTCATGTCTCAACTAGTCAGTTCCTGCCTGATGTTGTGAGTGTTCACTTTGATGATGTCATTTCTATGTGTTGCTATTTGTTCTTTGACATGGAAGCCTCATCTGAAGGACCCCACTCTGCCTGGGACCTTCTTGATTGAGAAACCTGGTTGGTTGCCTCAGTGGGGTGTCCCCAGTTGATTTATGCTGAGTCTTTTGAGCACCTGATCTGATTCTTACTGTCTGTCTGTCTGTCTATCTATCTATATGTCTATCTATCTATGTCTATCTATCTATCTGCTATTTATTCATTTTCTTTGCCTTGCTATGCCCTAACCCTGGATATGCAAATACCAATCTAGTAACACATAAAAAATGGAAAAACTCAAGGCAACATGACTGATCCAAAAATCACCAACTCCACAATGACAGATGCCAGTGAGGGTGAAGTGGGTGAAATCCCAAACAAAAAAATGCAAAAGAGTGAGAACACCAATGCTCAGCTCTAAGTGGGACATTTGTATCACCTCCCTTTCCTTGAAGCTTGGGGATCTGCCTGGCAGAAGAGGAAGGAAGGTTGTAGGAATCAGAGAGAATGAACATCCGCAGAAAACCAGCATTTGCCAGACATGATGGGGCTGTTGCACATGAACTCTCCCAGCATACATAAAGCCAAGCCAGACTCAAATCCCATCATGGATGGGGAGAGGCTCATGGAGTCCCAGCCCTAACTGAGGAGCTGTTTGTAGTTAGTGGCTACTGGAGAGTCATTGTCTTCATTGGTGTGTGCCCTGAGAAGCCGCCCGTCTGCACAGATGAACCTACACCCTTGTACTTACAGGAAGCATGAAGTAAACTCCATAGGTTTTTTAAAAAAAACATGCAGTTGAGAAGGGGAAATTGTGGAGGCAGGGAAGGGATTGGAGAGAAGAGAATGATACGCAGGTTTTATCAAAATGCATTGAATGCATACACAAAGTTCTCAAAAAATAGAATAAATTAATAAAATCAAATTTAAAACAATATTTAACAAAAATCAAAGAGAACATGGATAAGTTCAATGAATCCAAAGAGGATACAAATAAACAGCTGAACAAAATAAGGAAGACAAACTGGTCACAAAAGATAGGTTCTGTAAAAAGATAGAGATACTGACAGCATCACACTGAAATTGTAGAAATGAGATGACCAACAAATCAAATTTTAGAACTCAGTGGGAAGCCTCACAGTAGAGTGAGCCAGGGAGAGGGCTCATCGCCACTCAAGAGCTCAACAGTCACACATGGCTGGTGGCCACACCCCACTGGGTGGTGACAGCACCAAGCTCTATGTTATGCACCTAATGTTAGACACCCCACCCATGCCTCTACTCTCATTAATTATCCACCATCTATAACTGCCTCACAAAACTATAGATGATTGGTAAGGCGGGTAGACTGAGTGCTCCTCATAAAACTACAGATGATTGGTAAGGCCAGTGGACTGAGTGCTCCTCACAAAACTACAGGTGATTGGTAAGGCCGGTGGACTGAGTGCTCCGCCGCCACCTTGGTGCTCAGGATGGCTCTGTACCTGTGGATTCCGATTCCTTGATGATGGAACAGTCAACTTTCATCTCATTCCCTCTGGCTTTCAAGTTAAAGGACACGTTCTCCCCATTGCATTCTTCTTTGATAACTTTGCTTTCGATGTCTAAAAGGAAAGGGGAGGTGTTTCGTTAGGACACACAGAAACTGTATCTATCTTGAATTTGATTTCTGCCCAAGAAAGAGGCACAGGGGCCAGCGGCCTGGTTCAGTGGTTAAGAGCACTTGCTGCTCTTTCAGGGGACCCAAGTTCAGTTCCCAGAACCCATGACAGGGAACTCACAACCACCTCCAAGGGATACAGTGCCCTCTTCTGGCCTCCACAGATACCTGCATTCATGTATGTATAACCACAAATAGACACACAGAGACACATAATTTAAAATAATAAAAAGCATATCTTTAAAAAGAAAATGTGCAGATCTATAGTTGTAATCAAAAGGAATCATGGAAAACCAGTTCATTGTAGGGAAACTCTTGAGTCTTGATGGATGATAGGAAGTGTTACGTATGGACAACAATCCACCACAGCTGTGACTTGGGCCTTGAGTCAGTATGCTTATTAAGTGCACAGCAAGCAGGCATAAAATAATAAAACAAAGAGCAGAAACAGTAGAGACCAGATCTGACACTTCCACACCAGCAGGCCTGAGAACTAAACAGTCAGCTGCAGTTCTGAGCAGCACAGGGTACCATGGGGAATACCTTCGCCCAGGTGAGAGTGTCCCCTGGCCATCCCCACCACAGAAATCTTTATGTCACGGGGTGAAAAGTAGTTGAGTCTTCTGCCTTAGAAGGTTCCTGGGATGCTTCACCCCCACCCCAGCCATATTCAAGACATAATGTTTTCATGGTAGCAGTAACTCTTTCTATTCTAGAGGCATGGTACTTCCCCTCTTGGGCTATTTTTTCTTTCTTTTAATTCTCATTTCCCCTTCTCACAGAGTTGGAGGACATCCCATCCCTAGACAAGAGGTGCTGGAGGGCACACTCTATGACAAACATGTTTGAGTCTGAAGGGGGGCTCTTCCCACCTCCATCGCTGGCTCGGTGAGCTTAAACAGCACAGAACAATTCGCTAATGTATATTTCACAGACCTTATCACAGAACAGTGAAAAGCCTTGCTGTAGCTTCAGAGGGAAGCTTTCCCATCTAGGGCCATAGCTCATTGGGCAAAGTGCTCGCCTAACGAGAATGGAGACCTGGGTTCCATTCCCAGAAGCCTCAAATAAGAGAAATCCAGGGATGGTGGTACACACTTAAGTTGCACAAATCTTAAATGGTCTTATAATAAAAACCCAGAGCCAGGCATCAGGGTGAAAGCTGAAAGATCAGAGAAGCAGAGCAAGCCACAGTCACTACCTCTTACCTCACCAACTCCTCAGCCTGAAAGAGAGTCCTGTCTCCTCCTACCTTATATTCCTTTCTCTGCCCAGCCATACCACTTCCTGTCTCCACCTTCCTAGTGCTGGGATTAAAGGTGTGCGCCACCACTGCCTGACCTCTATGGCTAACTCTGTGGCTAGCTCTGTCCTCTGATCTTCAAGCAAGCTTTATTTCTTAGATTACAAACAATATATCACCACACATTTAAAATCCCAGTGCTGGGGCTTATTGACCATCTTAAGCCATGGAGTGAGGTACAGGGCAGGGAGAGACCCTGCTGCAAAAAACATGTGGATGGCACCTGAGGGAAATTAAAGCCTAGCATGTCTTCCAGCCTCCACATGCATGCACATACACACATTCATATCTGCACACTCATGAATACAGAGAGAGAGAGAGAGAGAGAGAAACTTTCATGTCTTAAGAGGATGCATCAGAAAGCAATAGAATTGAAGGCAATTGCAATAGTTTGAATGCAGAAATTCCCCCTAAGAATCCTTATATAGAATGTTTTGTTCCCCACTCAAGACACCAGTGGTAAGTGGTGGAAATCTTAGGCCGTGAGCCTGGGACAAAGATAGGTCATTGTTGGCATCCCTTTGAAAGACTACGGCTCTTGCATTCACTCTATCTCTCTCGATCTCACTCTCCCTCACAACTATGAGGTGAGATGCCTCTTCCGTCCATGCTCCTGCCATCATGTGCTGTGTCTCCACAGACCCAAAGCAATGGAGCCCAACCAACCATGGTTGAAACCTCTGAAAGCATGTGCTGTAATCAAACCTTTCCATTTCAAAAGCTAATTAGTCTCAGGAGTTTGTTTCGGCTGACCGACACACCAGCAGCATCAGAAGTCAATAACATTGCCAGAGTGAGGTAAAAGCCATTCCTCCCCAACATCTGGAATCAAGGGAGTGTTCTGTGCTTTCTCTCTCTTTCTGTGAGCCATGCTGCAGTAACAAACAGCCCCCCAAGTCTTCCAGGATTAAAAATAACACATTTCTCAATAATGCTTTGTGTCCTTCATGAATTGACTTACAACCTGCAATTCATCGTCTTAACTCTGAGACACAGCAGGCGGAGTAGCTGAGGTGCGGAGATGCTCAGTCACTAATGGAAAGGAAAATAAAGTTCTAAAATGGTGACTTGACATAGTCACAAGTCCCTTCCTAACGCCACACCAAGGAGTACAATCCAACTATCATCTTGGAAGGGGAAACTGGAAATATCTAAAAAGAAAGTGCTTGTCATATCTTAAATCACATAGTAGACAACTCACAATGTGTGCTAAGTGAGTTAATGACACACTCTTGGTGTCACGTCTGATCGTGGCTGAGTGGTTGATAAACTGTAAATGTCACTAATATCAGATCTGCTTTGCTATGAGTTAGAGGTTTTGAATGTTCATGGACAGTCTTGAGAACCCAACTACGTCACCCCTAAAAAGCAGCCTTGCCCTCAAGGGTATGCATTACCTAGGTACTCCGTCTGAACGGTCTGGCTGACATTCCCTGAGGGTGTCAGAAGGGAGGCTAACATGATGCTTTCCACAGTCGCCAGCAAGATGGTGCCCAGGGTAGATGTCTCCTCCCTGCTGAGCTCAGTCCACGTGAGTGCTTGCTCCAGAATGAGGGAAACACTCGTGGTTGCATTCTGCAAGGAAGGAAACATTTGCTAATAGTCTCACCCCTCCCACTCCACCTCTCCCTCCTCCTTTCTCTCCTCCTCCCCCTCCTCCTCTTCCTCTCCCTCCTGCTCCTCCCCCTGCTTTTCCTGCTCCTCTTCCCCCCACTCCTCCTCTTCCCCAGGTTCCTCCTCTTCTTGCTCCTCTCCTCCTCCTCCTCTTTTCCCTCATTCTCCCTCTCCCCCTCCCCCTCTCCTCTCCCCCTCCCCCTCCTCCCTTTCCTCTCCCCCTCCTGCCCTTCCTCTCCCTCTCCTCCCCTTCCTCTCCCCCTCCTGCTCCTCCTCCTCTCTCCCTTCTCCTCCTCCCCCTCCGATCCTCCTCCCCCTGCTCACTCCCCTCCTCCCCCAGCTCCTCCTCCTCCCCCCTCCTCTAGTTAACAAATTAACCTATGTCATTTCTGGCACTAGGACAGAAGGTCGCGGATGAGGCAGAAGGAGAACGACGCTGCAGAGTGTGGTGACACAGCCCTGAAATCACAGGGTCCAGGGCCACACAGCCAGTTTGAGGCCAGCCTGGGTGACAGCGGGACCCTGCCTCATCAACAAAAAGAGCCAAAAATGGCATCTGCTCAGCTCCATTTCTAGATTTCAGGGGTCCCATCATGAATGTTTAAGCCCAGCCTTGCCTTTGCAGGACACAGCAAGCCAGTGCCTGAGCCAGCTTATAGTCCACATGCTGTTTGACCCAGAAACCTCTTTTCTAGGAATTAATCTCTCCAGACACACCTGAAAATGTTGCAAAAACCTGGCTCCGTGGTGATCATTTAAATTGTTTTCTAAAATATTAAGTTCTCAGCCGGGTGGTGGTGGCGCACACCTTTAATCCCGGCATTCAGGAGGCAGAGGCAGGCAGATCTCTGTGAGTTCAAGGCCAGCCTGGGCTACAGAGTGAGTTCCAGGAAAGGCGCAAAGCTACACAGAGAAACCCTGTCTCAAAAAAAAAAAGTTTAAGTTCTCAAGAAGCTGTTTGACAGTTTGAACATGGAATCCAGTCACATGATCACTACAGAGCTGTTAGGGAAGAATGCTGTATGAAGCCATCTGTGTGAACAAGCAACGTGGCACCGGCATGCACTAAGGAGAGGAAGTTATGAACTAACGTTGACATCCGTCTAGTGACGCTTAGGAACAACAGCAAACTTGAACTGTACTTCCGAGACGCATACCCGGCCAGAGCACTGAGAATAAGTGAATGATGAACTCAGCCCTAGACCAGACATGTAGGTCACATCTCTCCCCCAACACCCGGGAAATGATCAGACGAGGGGACAGAGAGAACTGAAGAGCTGGAAGATGAGGGAGAGCAACATCACCATGGCAACCACAACACAGCAGCCGTGGATAACCTGCCTAAGACCTGGCCATCCAGCGTCCCACCATGGATTACAGAGATGCCCACAAGGCCCCATCCCTTCCGGTGACACTAATGACTGTCAACAGCTGCTGGGGGGGGTGTCATTTTCACTAATGGTGGAGTCACTGGAGACTAGGTGGGCAGAAGAGGTCCCAGGGGAAAGGAAGGGGGTACCAGGAGGTAGGTGGGGAGAACATAACTGCAATAGAGTAGACAGACAGACTACAAAACTGTCAAAACCAAAGAAAAATGTTGCTGAAAGTGTTGTAAGTATAGGGCTGAAGTGACTCAGAGGTCAAGAGCACATACTGTTCTTGCAGAGTACCCAGGTTCAGTACTAGTTCACACACGGGACAGCTCACAACTGCCTGTAACTCCAACTCCAGGGGGAGCCGACATCTCTGGCCTCCATGGGCCACACAAACAAGACATATAAAGTTGGCGAGAAATAAACTCTTAAAAATGTGAGTGTAGTGTTTGTATTTCTGGAATATAATAATAAAAACTATATAGAGTTGTAAAATAGATATCATGTGCATGCATGGGCGTGAGTGTGTGTGCAAGCACACAGGTTACATGTTCACATGGAGCTCATATGCCAAGTGTAGCTCTGACACCAGATGCCATTCATCTTGTGACAGAGTCTCTCTCACTGGCCTGGAACTCACCAAATAGAGTACGATGGGTGGCCAGCGATCCCAGGGCCCTGTCTGCTGGTGCTGGATTTTCAAATGCATGAGCTCCGGCTAGTTTTTGTGAGGTTTTTTTTTTTAAATATGGGTTCTGGGGATAAAACCTAGATCTTCATGCTTACAAAGCAGCCCTTTGCCCACTGAGCCACAACCTGAGTCAGATACACACAGTTTAACTATCATATATAAGCATATGCATAAATATATATCATCTTATTTAGTATGGAGCCAATATCTATGAAATTATGGGCAACGATTATTTCTAGTTTGAGATGAGAAAACAAGGATTCATATTTCATTAATATTAAGTGGCACCGCCTAGATTTGAGCTGTGGCACTGCAGATGTGGCTCCGTGGCTAAGAGCTCTCAATGCTCACGCATGAAAACTGAAATGAAGATCCCAGCACACACATCAAGTGGCTCACAGATGAACACTGGAAACTCCAGAGCCAAGGAATCCAGCCCCCCATTCTGGCCTCCACAGGTAACTACACACACACACACACACACACACACACACACACACACATACACAGAAAAAGAGAGAGAGAGAGAGAGAGAGAGAGAGAGAGAGAGAGAGAGAGAGAGAGAGAGAGAGAGAGAGATTTTCGAGAGAGTTTGGTGCCTGTCCTGGAAATTGCTCTGTAGACCAGGCTGGCCTTGAACTCACAGAGATCTGCCTGCCTCTGCTTCCCAAGCGCTAGGATTAAAGGCGTGCGCCGCCATCACCACTTTTACACTCTTACAGATACACACAAGGAAACACAGACACATCAATAAAATTATCTTTTAAAAACGCATTTAACTTTAGAGGCCCAGAACCAAACACCGAATTTGTATTCGGTATACTAGAACTTCTCAGTTAGTGCTCAACAGACAACTCCACCGGTGTGTGTGTGTGTGTGTGTGTGTGTGTGTGTGTGTGTGTGTGTGTGCACGTGTGTGTGTGTGTGTGTTCACATGCATGCACACACAAGTACATAGAGGAGGTAAAACAGCTGCTGTATTAATTGTTTTTTGTCAGCTTAACACAAGCTAGAGCCATCTGGGAAGAGAACTTCAACTGAGAAAATGTCTTCATCAAATTGTCTGCAGGCAAGTCTAAAGGACATGTTCTTAATTGATGGTTGATGTAGGAGGGTCCAGCCCACTGTGAATAATGCCATCCCTGGGCTGCTGGTCCTGGGTTCTGTAAGAAAGCAGGCTGAGCAAGTCATGGGAAGCAAGCCAGTAAGCAGCACCCTCCCTGACCTCTGCATCAGCTCCTGCCTCCAGGTTCCTTGTTTGAGTTCCCACGTGACACACTACAAACTGTAAACGGAAATAAACCCTTTGTTTTTGATATGGGGCCTCACACTCACCACCCTCCTGCCTCAGCCTCCCATGTGGAGCACTACAGTCATATTCTGGCACACAGTTTCCACTTACGTAACATCTTTAAAATGATGAAACTGTAACAAGAGAGCTGGATTGGGGTTTTATGGGCGATGGGGGAGCCCAGGCTGGGTGAAGCCCTGGTGGCTGGGGGTTTGCAGTAGCCTTGAGTTCCAGCATCACAGAAGGAAATCTCCAAAGGGAAGTGAAACAAGCCATTCAGAACCACACCTCAGAGAAGATCAGAAGTAACTTCACCTTCCATTCACATTTCCAGGCTTACCACAAATTGTGACCTTTGTGCACCCAAAGCTGCTCCAGGATATTCAAAGCTCAGACACAGGGCTGGGGAGATGGTTCGGTTGGTAAATGCTTGCTGCATGAAGACTGGAGTTAGGTCCCCAGAACCCATGTTTTAAAATAATCTAGGCAACATTATACAGCTGAGCAGGGTACATTTGTGTATTTAATAATATATATGTATGTACATATACATATGTAACATGTAGCATTTAATAGGGAGTGTAATGTAACATATAATGCAGCATGTAACAACTGTTACTGAAAATAAAGGCCATGAATTTGAAAGAGAGCAAGGAGAGGTGTGTGGAGGGTTTGAGTGGAGGAAAGGGAAGGAGGAAATCATAATCTCAGAAAATAAAGGAAATAATTATAAAAATAATCTGGGGGCAGTGGTGCACCCCTGTGAATCCAGAAGGTGAAGGAGGATTCCTGAGGCACTGAGCCAGCTAGGTGGAACTGGTAAGATTTCCCAGTGAGAAGCCATGTGAAAAACAAGGTGTCTACTCTAAATAAAATATGAAAAGAGCCTAAAGGGGTACAATGATTAGAAATGGTGCTGAGAATAAGTGACTACACCGTATGCTCAGCCCTAAGTGGGGTGTCTATCTCACCCTCCCCAAGCTCAGGAAGTATCAAGGAAGAGGGGGCAGGAGGAAGGTACAGATGGAAGGTGGGGGAACTTCTGCCCTTGCTCAGGGATGTCAGGGAAGCAAGACTGCCATGTCCTTGTCCCGCAGCCCTGATCAATCAGTGACCCGCTTATGTGGTGATTTATTAAAATCTTTGGAACCCATAAGTGTTGTCTCTCTCCTTCCTCACGGCGCATGATGGGCTGGGTGTGACAGTCTGCGTGTGTGAAACTGTGGTTTACACGTATGAAATTGCCAAACAATAAATAAAATATACTCCATTTTGAAAAAAAAATACAATCTCAAAATAAATAATAAAGAAAGTGATATGTTTTTAAATCAGAGGGCGATCATCCAGAGGGAAGTGAATAGAGTAAAGGGATGGGTTCCAGACAGGATGGAAACACAAACAAGGAATAATGACACACACTCCCGAAAATGTCAGGACAAGACCTGGTTATACTCTATGCTAATGAAAAAATCTAAAAGGTGAAGCCATGCTGAGATGCTGAAGACAATCCCTGAGGTTAACACCTGGCCTACACACACGTGCACATATACACACACACACTCACTCATGTAGTCATGTTTGCACATGCTCAGAGTGGTGGGAAGAGACAGACAGACAGATGAAGAAGGTGCTGCTGTTACCTGTAGAGACACTGGGGTGCTTTTGTTTTCACAGGTGTTATCCAGGATGCCGAAGGTGGTGTTCACAAGTGTGCAAAAGGAGGCCTATGTCCCAGGAGAAAGAGCACATATGAGTACTGGCCAGTCTGTTGTGAATCACGAAGTCTACAAATTGAGCAATAAAGCCCAACATATGAGTGCTACAAGTTTCTGAGTCTTGGTTCTCAGGGAAATAAATGCTCATCCCATCAAGTTTTCATTTGACAGAAGTTGAGAAGGATGGCGGATCGCAGGCTCATTTGCTCTGGAGAGTTCTGGCGTGCCCCACCCAGCAGGGAGACCACAGTTCACAATGGCCTAATGTTTAGTTAATGAGTAACCAGGAGAGGTGAAGACTCCAGCTATAAACAGAGGACAACAAGAAAGAAGCACTAAACTAGACTGATTTTATCAGAGCACACTGTATACCCATGTTGAAACAGCCCCAATATACTCATTGGTGTGGAGAGTTATTTCATTTCTGTTGCTCAGATACAATACTTTGACAAAAAGCAACTTGGAGAAGAAAGGGTTTGCTTCAGTTTAGAGTTCTAGGCTACTGTCCATCATTGTGGGAACTCAAGGTAGGAACCTGAAATGGCTCATCCACAGTCAGAAGCATGGAGCTATGCACACATGCTTGCTCACTCGCTTGCTTACATGCTCAGCTTTATTTCTCCACTCTTACACAGTTCAGGACCCTGCCTAAGGAATGTGCTGCCCACCATGGGCTCTGCCTTCCCATATCAGTTGATTTAATTAAGACAATCCCCCACAGACATGTCCACAGACTAACACAATGTAGACAGTCCCTCACTGAGACTCTGTTCCCAGGTGATTCTAGGTTGGGTCAAAATGACAATTGAAATTAATCATCAAGGTCAGACATGTGTGGTGGTGCACACCTCTAGTCCTAGCACTTGAGAGGCCAAGGCAGGCAGATACATGTGATTTTGAAGCCAGTCTGGTCTACATACCAAATTCCAGGCACCCTAGAGCTACACAGTGAAATCTTTTCTCAAAAACAAACAAAACAAAAAATACATAATCATCACACAGGTTAATAAAACAAATGTATGAATGAACAGCCAGTTCTCAAAAAAATTGCAAATGGTCAAGAGTTACATGAAAAGAGAAAAAAGTTCAATTCTGGCCACAAATGAAAATACATTTCAAAACAATATTGAGATTCCATCTCATCTGAGTCAGAAGGATACCCTCAAAAAATACAATGGCAGCATTGAGTGGACTCGATGAGTTTGCAAAGAGTACATAAAGTTGGGAGGGAATGTGGTGGGGGAATTAGAGTGAGAAGATTTGATCAAAACATGTGTATGAAATTCTCAATCAATAAAATGATACAACAAAATGACAACAAATGCTGGTGAGGTTGTAGGAGACGGCTTTGTGCACCGCTGGTGGGAGTGCAGACAGGTCCATACAGCTGTCATGGAACCCAGTACGCAGATTCTCAGAGGATGAAGACTCATGTGACCTAGCCCGAGGACATGCCTAAAGGAATTGTCTTGGCTGCAGAAAATGTCTGGAATACAAAGATTCATACCGAGAGAGCTTGTTAGTGTTCCTGGGGCCTCAGAAGGGTGTGGCAGCTCCTGTTTGGTGGGTGTGGAGGCTCCGCTGGGAATAATGAAGGTCCAGCACAAGATACTAACGACTTTTTCTTGACACTGTAAATCCACTGCAAACCACTGAACTGTACAAGATATGACGGCCAATCTCTATTGCCAACTTGATGAAATCTACAATCCCTTGGGAGACACACTATGGGTATGACTGTAGGGGATTCCTTTTTTCTCTCTCTTTTTTAAAATTTACTATTTTATGTGTATTGGTGTTTTGATTGCCTGTGTAGCTGCCTGGTATCTGTGGAGGACAGAGAAGGTGTTGAATGCCCTGGAACTAGAGTTACAAATGGTTGTAAACCACCATGTGGTTGCTGGGATTTGAACTTGGGTCCTCTGGAAGAGCAGGCAGTGCTATTAATCTTTGAGCCATCTCTCCAATCCCATGTGGGGTGATATCTTAATTAGATTAATTGGGGTGAGAAAACTTACCTACTTTGGGAGGCACCATGCCCTTGGCTAGGATTCTGGACTGCACATATAAAGGAGAGAGTGAGCTGAGCACTAACATTCACCGGTCTCTGCTTCCTGGCTGTGGATGCAGTGTGACCAGCTGCCTCAAGATCTGGCTACCAGGCCCTCCTCACCATGATGGATGCATCCTCACCCTGTGAGCCCTTCCTTCCTTACATCGCTTCTGTCACAATATTTTATCACAGCAACAAAACAAGTAACCAAGACGAACAGATTACTTGTTGTATGTATTCTACCACAACAAATCACAAAAACAGTATTCCAAGGTGTGTGGAGGTTCCACAGATAGTGTGTAAACTCACATTAATGTTGACAATCTCTGAAGGTGGATGTGAAGTCTTTTACTGGTCACAGTGAGTTTAATAGGTCAGGTTCTCCACTCACAACCTGTTTTTGCCTGAGAAATGTTTACATAACTCCAGGGTATAAGTATTATACCCTATATATAAGTATTATTTGTGTGTGTATACAAATTAAACATTTGCTGGTAATAAATAATGAAACTTATCTCTAAACAATTACTTGGCCTAGGAAGCAGCTTAGCAATAGAGAACCTGACTAGCAGCCACAAACCCCTGGGATCAATCCTAAGCATCGTAAAAATGTAATTAAAATTAGTGTGAAGGGTTTGTTTTGTATGTGTGTGTATGTACGCGCGCGCACACACACACACACACACACACACGCACGCATGCCCACTTGTACTGTGTAAGTGTGGTAGTTTTGAAGGCCAAAAGAGGACACCATATTGCTTTGAGGTGGAGTTATAGGCAGTTGTGGGCCACCTGATGTAGGTAGAGGGACTCTAACTCAGGTCTTCTATGAGACCAGACACATTCTTCACACTGACTCAACTCTCCAGCTCCCCTGCCTCTTGTTTTTCTTTAAAAAGAATTCCTCGAGTCTTGTCAGGCAAATACCGTCTTCCCAACTAACTGAATATTATTTTTGGTCAATGAGATGTGACTAGAGATGATACTTATGAATATTCTTTTTTTTTTTTGGTGGGTGGACCAATTTACATCATTTTTTTAGACTTTTCATTTTCCATTTAGGATACCGTGCTTATAAAGTGCAATGTTTCATTTCCTCTCCCTGTGCACATGTGCCATGTTCAAGCTCTGCTGGGAATGCCCAGTAATCTATTGTAGCAGCTTAAATTTAAAACAGCCACATAATTTGCTGAATTTGGGTCCTCCAAATGTTTCCCTGTGGAACAAAGCCACACCTCCACTTGGACTGATTTAATAGGCACCACCTGATGGGGGAGCTCCCCCACCGGGGAAGCATTCCTCCAGGCATGCCACCAGCACCCTGGTACAGCTTGGTATTGGTGGGGTTGCAGACTTTCTCCACTTCTTTCTGTCGATGTTCAAATTCTTCCTTCTCTGCGGTCTGATTCTTACCCACCCAACTGATGATTTCATCAGTTGTCTAGAATCTTCTGTTTGTCCTCATTATTGACCTTGCCTTGAAGTTTCTTATCTTCAGATGTTGCTTTCTCATGCTAAATGCACAGGGTTCCAGTGAATTCTTGGGTGGTACCTTATCTCTTGGCTTGTCGTTTTCAGCTTTGGACTTCTTGGTTTCCTGGGTCACGAACTCAATATCTTCCTTGCTCAAGTGGCTCTTGGTGGTATTCATCTTGTTACCCTTCCCTGTGCTCTTATCTACAGCAGAAACTTTGAGGATGCCATTGGCATCAATGTCAAGGTGACTTCAGTCTAAGGAACACCACTTGGTGCTGGACGTATACCGTGAGTTCAAGTTGTCCAAGCGGCTTGTTACCCTTGGTCATGGCCTTGTCACTTTCGTACACCTGAATGAGCATACCTGGCTTGTCAGAGTAGATGGAAAAGGTCTGTATCCAGTTGGTAGGAATGGCAGTATTATGCTTGATGAAGACAGTCAGGACTCCACCAGAAGTTTTAATACCAAGGGAAAGGGGGTGACGTTCAAGAGCAGCAAGTCCCGAACATTCTCAGACTTGTCTCCAGAGAGAAATGGCCTCCTGGACAGCTGCACCATAAGCAACAGCTTCATTGGGGTTAATACTCTTATTCAGTTCTTTCCCACTGAAGAAGTCTCGCAGAAGCTTCTGAATCTTGGGGATTCTTGTAGAGCTACCCACCAGGAAAGTATCATGGATCTGTGACTTACCTAGCTTGGCATCTTGAAGAGATTTTTCTACAGGATCCAGAGTGCCATGTAACAGGTCAGCATTCAGTTCTTTAAATCGAGCACAGGTAATGGAGGTATAAAAGTAAATTCCCTCATAAAGAGAAACAATCTCAATGCCAGCCTGGATGCTGGAGGAGAGGGTACATTTAGCCTGTTCACAGGCAATATGAAGCCTGACAGCTCTCTTGTTCTCACTGAAGTCCTTCTTATGCATTTATTTAAACTCAGCAATGAGTTGTCTATTCAGTTATCAAAGTCTTTTTCACCCAAGTGGGTGTCTCCAGCTATTGATTTGACTTCAAAAGTTCCATCTTCAATAGTGAGGATCGGCACATGAAAAGCACCACCTCCAAGGCAAAAATCAGCACGTTCCTTTCAGCTCCAACCTTCTTATCTAAGCCATATTCTTCGTTAACTTTTATTGATTCTTTGTGGATTTCACATCATACTTTCTGTTCCTACTTATCCCCCCATCTCCTCACATCTGCTCTCTGCCCTTGCAACCTCACTGCCAAATCTAAGTCAAACTTAAAGAAAAATCAAAATCCAAACAAAACAAAGGGATGAAAAAAATCTTGTCATGGAAGCTGTAGTGTGGTCTGTTGAGTAGCACAGTTCACCCTTTAGTCCATTCATCTTTACTTGCAAGTGTTCACTGTCATGAGTCATTGGTCTGGCTCCAGGTCTCTGGCTTCTGCTACACCACCAATAATGGGCTCTCACTGAGGCTCCTCTTGGATAGCCTGTTGTTGTCCTGTGTTGTGGAGATCCTAAAGTTTTTTACCTGTACATTCATCCCCTTCACATGTTCTAACAGTTCATAGAATCAGTGGATGTTGGAGCGGGCCAAATCGTTGCCCTGGTTCTGGGCCTGGGTGGTAGCTGGGTTGGTCAGCCTGCTAAGCTGTCCCTCACCATCACTTCTCAGGTGAGCTCTCCAGCACTGCCTAGACTAGCTTGACCAATGCAGCCTGCAGCAAGGAGTGGGGCCAGTTCTCCTGCTCTTGGGTCCTCATATCTGAGTCCCTCACACTCAAGTGACCAGGGCTAGCTCTACTTCTTTGCCCAGGCAGGGTGCAGATCCTCTCTCCTGATTGCTGTAGGGGGAATATGAGGAGGGCTCAGGGTCAGCTCTCCCCCTCTCACGTTCTCAGGGATGGCTCACTTGAGCCCCCAACAACAGCTCTAGTGTGCTGTCCAGGTGGGATGCAGGGCCCACTCTCCTGTGTGCTGCAGGCAGTGTGGGGGCAGGGTTAGTTCTCTCACTCTCATGACCCCAGGGCCATTTTTCTCACCTGCCACAGGTAGCAAGGGGGAAGTGGGAACAGCATCTTTCCCTCAGCCATGCCACTGAATGTCTAAGCCATGTTCTTAAACAGGAAAGTGATTTTAACCTTTTCTTGTCCCTCTCTCTACTACCTAAAATACAGATCTGACAGCAGGAGCTGGAGCAGTCATTTTGGGCCACAGAGAGGGAGTCTTGTGTGAAGAAAGGAATAGTTTCTACTTTTAAAAACAATACAGCTACTGTGGGTTTTGCTATTTCGTCCTTGGATTTATTTTGTTAAGATTGCTGAAGCAATAGCTAACCTATGTGGCTTCTTGGAAAATATCAAGAACTAAGAATGTTCAACAACAATTACATATTCAGTAAGAATACACACCCAACCCTAAAAGGAGCATCAAAGACACACACACACACACACACACATACACACACACACACCGAGGCTTGAGGAACATAGTGGACCAAGAAGTGGAAGTAAAGAGCAGAAGGGTGGGGAGGAAGGCAGTGAGATGTTATCTTCTTGACAACAGCACTCATGAACACATAGTAGCTGTGGGTGTCTACACAAGAACAAGGCAGCCAAAATTCTAGGCAGAGATTGGGGAGGTGTCTCCAGTCCCCCTCACTGAAAAGCTCTTGGCAGTGAGAGCTTCGGGGAGAATGAGAATCATTTTTTCTTATGGGTGTGGCATCTGGTGGGGTCCCATGCTCCAGTGAATGCCCCATACCCATGCATGTATGGGCACCAGTGGCTGAATTTAGTGGGTCATCAAAGAAAAACAGGACATGGAGTTGGAAGAGAGCTAAGTTGAGGGAGGTTGGGGGTTAGGGAAAAGTTGGGGGTGATTATTATCATATTTAATAGTATGCATGAAACGCTCAATAATAAAGAAAAACAATATGTTATAAAAACTTACATAGTCAAGATCCCCGGCTTGCCCTGCTAGGCACTGATGTATCTGCTTGCTGTTGGGTATCAAGTCTTCCTTACACTTGAAGGGGATCCCTGAGAGGAAGAAAAATCAACCACAGCAAACAGTGAGGTGTGACTACAAGGAAAAGCTGATTCTATGTCCTTTGGGCATAACATCCAGCCTCAGCCATAACACACAGCAGTGACTAGGACTAGACTGCAGCTACACAGCAGGTTCAGAATCTCTGAGGGTGTGGCACAGGTTTAAAGGGAGCAAGTCAGTATGCAGAGTACGGTGCCCAGTGCCGCAGTGACCATTCCGTGTCAACTATCATCTCAACAGAATCCAGGATCACCTGGGAGATAGGTCTCTGGGAATGCCTGTGGCAGATCATCTTATTTAGGCTAATTGGTGTGGGAAGACACATCATAATGGTGGGCAGGACCATTGTCTGGACAGGAGAGCCCGGACTGCACAGAATGGGAAAAATCAAGCAACCGCAGCATGCATAGCTCTCCATGGATGTGATGTGACCAGCTGCCTCAGTTTCCCCACCATAATGGATTATGCCTTGAATCAAGAGCAGAATAAACCCTTTCTCCCTTGGGTTGGTTTTGTCAAGTTATTTTTCACAGTGACAAGAAATTAAGATATCATTGTTACAAAACTCTAAGACAAAGGTAAGCAAGCTGGTGCATGCCTGAAGGCAGAATGATTTTTTTTCAGGAAAAGGAATATTATCAGGAAGGGATAGCAGCCTAGCTGTTCCTCAACAGATGAGTAGATAATTGTGGTAGATATATAGAGTGGAATATTATTCAGCCATATGAAATTTCTAAGAAAGTGAATGGAACTGGAAAATGTAATATTGTGGTAACAGAGACTTATAAAGACAAATACTACATATTGTCACTCACGCACAGATCCTGATTCCCACAGGTTAAATATGTTCAAGTGGATGTAAGTGTGGGGAGAAAACAGGAAGTTTGAAGGGGCTTTAAAGAGTAGGTTGTACATGATAACAAAACACATGAGATCTGAGAGGAGATGGAAGGAGGGAGAAGGAAAAAGTGAGGAAGGAGAGGGAGAGGAGGAGGAGGAGGAGGAGGAGGAGGAGGAGGAGGAGGAGGAGAAGAAGAAGAAGAAGAAGAAGAAGAAGAAGAAGAAGAAGAAGAAG
>CABHPH010147479.1:1165-43170 GCA_902168325.1 Peromyscus nudipes
GGGGGGGGTTGTTGGTGGGGCGCTTCCTAGAATTCATGAGTGTGGAGACCAGAGGCCAGTGTCTGTTGTCTTCCCCTTTCATACTCCACCTTGTTTTAATTTTTTGAAATTATAATTACATCATTTCCCTATCTCCTTCCCTCCCTACAAACCATCCCGCATACTTCTCTTTGCTCTCTTTCAAAGCCATGCCTCTCTTTCATGAACTGTTGTCACATCCATATATCTTCCAAAATATATAAATACAGCCTCTTATTACCTGTGTTACTCATATGTGTTTTTTCAGGGCTGACCATCTGGTATCAGATAACCAATCTGTATCCACCTCATTTTTTGAAAAAGAGTCTCCCATGCAACTTGCAATCAAAAATTGCTAGAAAGAAAAACAAAGGGTAGAATTGGTGCTAAATGTTTTAAATAAGCATTGCATAAGGTCATGTACATGCAATATGGAGCTACTCCATCGGGGTACTGACTTAGAGAGAAATGAATGATTACAACACTGATTGGGCTTAAGAAAACAAGGCAGTGTAAAAAAACAATGTAATAATGCAGTTATACGTTTTGGTGACCATCCTGAGATTCCTGAGAGTCGATCCCCTCTCTCTTGGTTGACCAGTATTTAAAGCCTGTCACATGCCAGGCAGTGTGTTTGATGTCTCTTGTAAGCTGATATTCAACCCTCTTAAAAGCACAATATAGATATCATTATTATCTTTGCTACTAACTACTGCACAGGTAGAAGACTGCCACTGTAGAGATGGTCATTTTTTTCTCCCTTTGGATTTAGTGTTTTGGGTTCTTTCACCAAACTCAGTTCTTGGGTCACAAGCATAACTACCACTAGAAAATTACTACATTTTTAAAGGCTACCTCGTTTTCCATAAATGCCAAAATATATTCATTCATACATTTCCCATTTGGTTCACTACATGTCTTTATGAACCACAAGAAACCACAACTTGTACCTACAGAATTCATCCAGAGCCAAAATGATCTGTAACCACAGACAAAGCTCACAAAACCAGCACAGAAGTCTTACCTAATGAGTGTTTGCCTCCTCCATCTCCAGGTACTGATGATGCTTGCCTTAGTGTCATACTCAATTCTAGTGAGAATGCTCAAGCATGTTTTTCTTTTCTCCTTTTAATGGCCTTATTGGGGAGTCAATTATCTTTATTATTTAAAGTCACCTAAGTAGCACATTGCATCACAATTTTAGAAATCTGTACTTTAATAATGCCTTTGAAAATCCTAATTGGATGCTTACCATTGATTTCTATGAGAGGGGTTTCTTGGCTGTATGAGAATTATTTTGATATTTGTTTTGTAATTTATTTGGCCACTATTAAATTCTGTATTGAAATTTCATAACAGATTACAAAAGATAATTTCTTAAGGTGCCTTACAAAACCAGAGTATTTGGAAACTAATATTCTCTAGCTAAATCTTTTTAACTTGTCTGTTATATTTATGAAATTATGAGTGTGCATGTGTGTGTATGTTGAAGAGGTGATCAATTGGGATGGAGGAGGAGGCCAGAGGTCCATGTCTGGTGTCTTCCTTTATTGCTCTCCATCTTAATTTTGTGACAGGGTTTCTTTAAAAAAAAATATTCATTTTACATACCAACCACAGAACCCCCCATCCCTTCTCTTGCTCCTCCCACCCCCGCCTAACCACCCTCCCACCTACCCCTCATCCCCTCCTCAAAAAGCGTAAGTTTTACCATGAGGGGACAGCAAAACCTGGTACATTCAGTTGTGGCAGGTCCAAGGCCCTCTCCTCCTCCCCACCTCAAGGGTGAGCAAGGTCCAACCATAGATAATGGGATCCAGAAAGCCAGCTCATGCACCAGGAATAGATTCTGATCCCACTTCCAGGGGCCCCTCAAACAGACCCAACTACACAACTGTCTCCCGTATGCAGAAGGTCTAGTCCGGTCCCATGCAGGCTCCACAGCTGTCGGTCAAAAGTTCATAAGTTCCTATGAGCTTGGTTCAGTTGTCCCTGTAGATTTTCCTATCATGCTCTTGATCCTGCCCCCCTGCTCATATAATCCCTCCTCCCTCTCTTCGATTGGACTCTTGGAGCTCGGCCTGGTGCTTGTTTGTGGATCTCTGCATCTGCTTCCATCTGATACTAAATGAAGGCTCTATGATGACAGTTAGGGTATTCACCAATCTGATTACCAGGGTAGGCCAGTTCAAGCACCCTCAACCACTATTGCTAGTAGTCTAATCTGGGGTCCTTCTTGTGGATTCCTGGGAATTTTCCTAGCACCAGGTTTCTCCCTAACCCCATAATGTCTCCTTCTATCATGGTATCTCTTTCATTGCTCTCCCACTCCGTCCCTTTCCCAGCTTACTCAACCTTGAACTAACTGTTTCAGCTGAACTAGCTGACCAGCACATGCTGGGCTCCACCTGCCTATACCTTTCAACAGCAGCATTACAAATGCGCTTGGTCATGCCCAGTTTATACATGCATTCTGAATTTCCAAACTCAAGTGCTCCTGATTGTACAGCTAGCATTTTACCCACTGAGTTCTGTCTTTAAACCAAAACTATTTTAATCGACTGAAAACATCATAGTCTTTGCTTAGAAATATTAGTATTTTGATTATTTTTACAGTTTAAGTTTGGTTCCCTGAATCTTTACTGATGAAATCTAAAGTTTATCCAATTCATGTACAAAGGACAACGAAAATAATAGGGAACAATTTCAGCATATTACAGAGAGTCACCTCTAATGAAAATTAGGCCATGTGTAAGTCTCAATATAACAGAATGTGACATTCTGTTTAAAGGTATAAAGTAATTGGACCAATTAAAATGCCAAATAAAAATTATATTGTAACTGTGTCATGCCTTTAGCTTTTCATACAAAAATAATCAATGTAAACAAAGCTTGCAACCTGTGTGATGACTCACAGTTCTAATCCCAGCACTTGGGAGGCTGAGCCAGGGAAACTGCTTTGAGTTCAGGGTTAGCCTGGGCTATATAATGAGCTCCAGAAGAGCCTGAGATATAGCATTGTACTGTCTCAAAAAAAATGGAGCTTAAGTATATGTGTAGCTATATGTTAAATTTAAAGATATGTACCCAAAATATTTTAACTAAGTGTTAAAAGATTTGATTCATTAGAGTAAGGTAATATAATTTAGTTTTTACCACATTTGGGTTTACTTACTTCTTTGGAAATAATCCAAATAGAACTCTGAAAACTCCCTTTACAAATGATCCAGTAAAAGAAAATTGCCAATTTTAACCATTTATGACCCTGCAAATGTTAATATATCACAGAGAAAATAACAATAAGACAAAAATTTCAGTTTTTATATTGAAAAAGAAAGACATGAGTTAAATATTTCCTTTTCCATCAAAGTGCCATGAACTTGAAAGGATTTGCAAAGTGGAAACAGGTGTAGTCAACTGTTAGAGTATTTTTAAAATTGTTTGACACGTTATAATAGTGTGATCCCAAACTGAAACCTGACATTACATAAGCATTGGAAGATCATAAATCACTTTCGACAGCATGCTGTGGTCTCAGTTCTCCTACAGTGGAAGCATTCTGTAACTGTGATATCATTGCCTAGTAGCACAACAGAAATACGAAGCTTAAATATAAAATAGAAATTTAACTTTCTTCCTCTGTGTTCAGAGCTACATGTATTACTATGATATTTGTAAGGTAATTTAAGATTGCTTTCTGTTTGAGACATTCGGAGATTTTAACAAAAGGACAGAGTTTTGAACAGTGATTTACAATGAACTTCACATGGCCACATTTACAATTGATTGAGATGCACAGTGGAAATTACAAAGAAAGCATTTCCAGTTAATACAGAAAGTTTTGTATTAATTTTGTTTGTAAATAATAAGGAAAGTTTCACAGAAGTAACAATACTACCACTCTATAGGATGATGTTTCCCCCTACCGAGTATTATAATTTTGTGTGTATGTGAGAAAAAATCTCCTAATACCTTTATTTAATGCCTCCCCTTGAAAGTATGAGTATGGAACAGTCCCGACCAGTAGAGCACAGCACTGGTGCCTTCCATTACCCTCTGCCCCGAAACCTAAACCCCAAGACAGTCTTTTCAAAATAAGCAATCTTGCTGAATGCCATCTCACCACATTTCTGAAACAGTTTTATTGGTTTGTAGTAACAAGATTAAATTTAACTTAGGTCTATCAAAAGCAACAATTTTTTCATGAGCCATTTACATATATAATATATACATAATATTTAATCATTAAAGATATTCAATTAAACAATTTACTTTAGATCAAATATAAAGATATCTGGGGAAATGTGACTTTTCAGATATACATAATATAAAATTCCCAGAGAAATAATGCCAACAGTTTTAACATTCAAATCAATCTTCACCTGTTTGTTTTTTCCCCTTCTGTTCCTAACAGATGTAGTTCTGCATGTCTGCTCAATCTCCTTACTTCTTTTCATTCCTAATTCCACTTCGGTCAGTTAAGTACATTACAGTAGAATAGAATAGAATTCAGTCACCCAGCTATTCTTAACATTAAACTGTGCTTGCTTAATGCTCAATGGCAATAAACTTACAGTGTATATGTGCTATAACTTTCTTCTTCTATTGTCTACGTCTCTTCTTGTTAGGAACTTTGCAGGATCATAATGTACTTCCTAGATCTGAAAGTACCCAAACAGTCTATAGCAGGAAGATATATAACACATGATCCTCTAAATGCATACAACAACAGCTGAGACATAACAACCAATGAAGGCAAAGATGAAGGAAGTATACAAATCATAAGCCTCAGGAAACACATAAATCTTTATGAAGTCTTATCGCAACTCAGACAGAACGTGATCCTTTCAAAAACCTGCCAGATGATGCCAGACAGAGTGCTCAGCATTAAGACTCAGGTGCTTTGAAGTTGGGATCTTTGAAGCTCTCTTTGAGGACTTGGAGCTTGGGTCAGCCCTCAAGCATGGCAAGCCAGGTATTAGTTCTATGTTGCCTTTCATGTCCCCTATATCATCCATTGTCTTGTCTTCTCTTTGATCCCACAGCATGTGATTTTGTTCTCTATGTTAAGTAATTTGAAATTTTAAGCACTTTTGTGCAAAAAAAATGAAATGTATCAAAGACACTAAATATGGTGAAGCATGTTGGCGTTACATAGCCATAAGATCAGACTGAGAGCAGTCATCCCAAACAAAGATAAGAACCCATTTCTTTTTTAAAAAATTTTATGGAGAGGTTTTCTGTATATGAGTACAGGTGCCCCAAACAGGCCAGAGGAACTGAATACCTCTGCAGCTGGAACTGCAGGAAGCTATGAATTGCCCATCTTTGGTTCTTGGAATGAAACTTGGGTCCTCTGCAAGAGCAATATTCCCTTCTAATGGCTTAGCCATCTTTCCAGCCCCAGGATCTCACTTCTTTGTGTAAGCACAATGGCAATGAAATGTCTACTGGAGAGGCAAATGAGAAGGCTCCTTTGGCAAACTTCCTGCCCTGAAAGAATGAGGATCTGAGTTCAGATCCCAAGTATTCACGTAAAAATCAAGTGTAGCAGTACGTGCCCATGATCCTGACACAGAGGAGGTGAAGATGGGGAGGATGTGGGTGCTTGCTGGCCAGCCATCTAATTTATCTGATTGGTGAGTTGTAGGCTCAGTAACAACACACCGTTTCTCAAGAAAGACAATGGGGTAGTGATGAGGGAAACACCTTATGTTGACCTCTAGCTTCCACATATGCATGTACCCCTACACACACACACACACACACACACGCACATAAACTTATACACACACAGACACAGACAGATACACAGACAAACACACAGAGACACATTCTACCTGAGTTTTGAAGAGGGCAAGCATTAAAACCACTTTTTTTTAAAGAATATAAAATTTACTTGGTAAAATGATCAGAAATAGCAACATTTTCTTGCAACAAATTGTTACCAATATCTCTGTCTGTTGTGTTTGTGTTGCTCAAAAAAGGGGGATTTTAGCCAAAGTTGATTGCCCTCTGGTTAATTCATATCCAGACATTTATTCAAAAATTGGGTCAATTGGCTAAGCACTATTTTAGGTACTTACATATACCAGTAGAAAATATCAAGAATCTCTAAGAAATGTTTTGTGGCTCTCTTGCACCTGTCCCACAGCATCTTGAAGCTGCTTCTCAGGCATTAAGATGGAATTGTTCCAGGGCTATTGGGTAAATGAGAAGAAATCAGCTTTGGCTAGTGAAAAAAAATCAGCAGTTAGTAAGTTAGACTAGCTCTAGGAGTAATATTTAAGATGATAATTAGGGATAGGAAAAAGATGAACCATATCAAATGCTCTTGATACATTTCATGGTTTGTAAAAAAAAAAAAAAAAAAAAAAAAAGCATGTCCAAATCCTGCTGAAATTTGGACATATGGAAAGATACCTGGTGGTCACATTACCAACCAAAAAATGTTTTAAGCAAGATGACATGCCAGTAATGATAAAATTGTTTGCAGCATCATCCTGCTGTTTGTGAGATGGCAGTTTTGATAGAGCTATCATGCCATGTACAGGAAAATTTTCTAACTGAATTGTAGTAGTCACATCTCCATTATATTGATGGTTACTGACTCTGAACTTGTCATTTCTAGCATCTTTCTGATACTATTGGCCTTGAATAGAAGACATTCTGCATTTAATGAAAGTCTTTAGCTCAGTCTTCATCCTCTGAAACCTTAGAGGGTCTTCCAACATGTGTTCAATAGCATATTTATGGCTGTGACTGATTTCAGAAAGCCGGTTGTATTTAACCCTCTCATTATTACCTTTGGGACCAGTATACAAATGCATAGTTTAAATTTTTCCCCCAATGCCAAAGCTAAAAGACCATAAAACTTTGGCACAATAAAGATGTCTGCCAAATGCCAATCAATCATTTTCCAAAGGGTCTTTGAGGAAGTTACAGATAAAAGCCCTCCCTAAGTGCATTCTATTAATACTGGAGTGCAGAAAAAAACCTAAAGGCATTCTTAGACCACTGCAGACCATAAATTCATACTTGGAACAAAATCAGCAGTGATTATCCCCACCTGACTCATCCTAAACCCAGGATACCCAGACAATATATTGTCAAACCAGCCAATAAAACATACGTTTTGTTTTTTAAGATTTTTCAATTGATTCTAATTATCTTTAAATTTTTTTTCTTTTTTTATTAAGGAATTGTTTTATTCATTTTACATACTAATCACAGAGCCCCCCTCTCCTCCCTCCTCCTGCCCCTCACTCCTCCAGCCTTCCCCCCCAACGCACCCCCCATTCTCTCCTCCAACAAGGCAAGGTCTCCCATGGGGAGTCTGCAGAGCCTGGTACATTCAGTAGAAGCAGGGAATTTTTAGGAAGCAGGGTCTTACACTGTAGCTCAGGCCGACCTACAACTCACTGCCTGGACTCTAAGTGTGAGCCACATGCCCAGCAATCCTAATCATTAAGAAGCCCTTTAAAAAGTTAAAGTGTTTTAAACCATGAGTTTTACCATGAAATTAATTTTTAGTAAAATTATGATTATTTCAGCCGGGCGGTGGTGGCGCACGCCTTTAATCCCAGCACTTGGGAGGCAGAGCCAGGCAGATCTCTGTGAGTTCGAGGCCAACTTGGGCTACAGAGTGAGTTCCAGGAAAGGCACAAAGCTACACAGAGAAACCCTGTCTCGAAAAACCAAATATATATATATATATATATATATGATTATTTCTTCATAAAAATTCACAAATATAATGGCAAAAAGGACCTAAATTTTAATAAAATTAATATCATTCATTAAATATTTGGTATGAGACAGTCTTGTCCCAAATGCTTATTATACATATTTTAATCAATTTTAAATTATTATTTGGTTTAGATGTGACTATAGTGTCTATTCATAGGCAACAAGCTTGCTCACATCAGAAATAATGAGTTTAAGCCAACACTGTCCTGTTGAAAGCTATTGCAACATTTGCACCTGAAGAACATGGACATCAATTCTGACTTCATATTTAATTTTTGTATTGTCATTAGAAATTCAGTTACTGAGTCTTCAGTTCTTTATCTTTAAAATGGTACTATATATTTTAAAGTGCATTATATTGGAAAAACTGTGTAATGTAAAATCCAAAGTTACAGTAACAAAACAAAAAGCCAACAATTGATGAAATATATATTTATATATAAAATCTTGAATTCTCTATTTTGGTCAACATTGCTAGCTAGATTAGTAGTCTCCAAGTGAATGAAAATTTAGCTAAAGGAATCCATTTATGAGACCATAATGGCAAGCGAGTGTAAAATCTTCAAGGCAGGGCTGTAGCATAGAGACCTCCAGCACAAGCTAATATTGCCATCTAGAATCCTAAGGCACTCCAAAGGCTGAGTTGGTTCATTTTCAGACAACCTTAATCTTTTTCCTGATGGCTTTCAATTGACAGAATGAGGTACATTCAGTTATTATGAAAAACAATCTACATTGCTCCATCTACATATTTAAGTACAAACTACACTTTAAAAATATTTTCACAGAAATATCCCAAACCATGCTTGTCTAAAGAACTGGTCACCAGATTGTAGCCAAGTTAATAGATGAAGTTATCCATCTGAGTCTAACCTTTGTCAACTGGGAAATGAATCATACAGACCTCCATAAACTGTAGTTAATCTCTAAATAAAGCCAGTCTTTCTTCTTGATTTACTGTAACTTACTTAGTATTTTTATGTAATAACTGGTTAACAAAAGAGAAAAACCCCAGACACATGCAACATAAATACTCATAAATATACACATACAAAAACAAGAAATAACAAAAATTACAACTCTCACAGCTAGTGTTTCTATAACCTCATTTTTCTACTATCTGTTTTGTATTTCCTTTGCTCTCAGCTGGTTTGAATATTTTGCCTGAGAGGGTGACCTAAACTTGCATTCCAGGAAACTTTGGACCTTGAATTTTCCAATTTCAGCTGAGTTGAAGTTTTCTGTTGACTTAAATTATTCTGGATGGTTGAGCTAAAGATGACCTGATGTATCTCCTATGTTCCAAACATACCATTATTTCTTACTTCCACAGAGAGGAACAGTCTCGTTTTCTTCTGTAATCAAGGATTGATCACCTAACCAGTATAGTAAATGCATTATTTGCCTGCTTATTCTGATGCATAAGATGCCCAAACTGGCAGAATGCCACTTTTTTACATCCCATCAATACAGTCATTGGAGCATCCCCTAGTGAAAGCAATCTTCACATTGGAACTAAACATCTAAACCAACAGGGCAGAATACCATGAAAACAGGAAACACAATGTTTTGAAAGTGAATATGAGGTGATAACATAGGACTCTCATATCCACATCTTGATTCCCGGACCCATGAAACCAAAACCTGGCTACGGCAGAAATACCACTGGGTTTTAGATGTTGATTTAAAATATTTAAATGGGCAAAACTTTCTGAACACTATCACCAAAACCTGCAAAGGTATTTCTACCTATATGACACTGGACCTAAGCCATTAAAAGGCCTCTCTGCCTTATATTAATCCAGATGTTTCAAGGTAGTTAAAATAGTGGATTCCATAACCATCGGTCCATGGATGCACTTAACTTGCTAAGGAGTGAACTTAGAACAAGTGAGCATAGAACCACTTATAAGCCCAGGCCTAGTATTCTCTTCTTATGTCAATTGGCTATACAGTACTATTCCTGAGGCCATAGATGTGGACTGGAAGATCAAAGGCCAGGCATAATAGCAAGGGTGAAGGCCAGAAGTATTCATGAAGGCCATTGCTTCATGTGACTTACATGTGCTTCTGGGGACCCTATTAAACTCGGTCCCATATACGTTATTTACTTTGGATAATGAAATGTTTTGTGAGGTAGATAGGTAGCTCAGGAGACAGGGTAACTTGATGGCCTATGGTTGACTACATAGTTTCTAATTAGACAAGCAACATACTAAACACAGCTTCTCATGAGGTCCATAGTTAACTACAGACAATGGAAAGGCTTTACTTCAAAATGTGAAGGGCCTGCTCAATGATTCAGCTAAAGGTCCCAGCACCAGCACTTCAGACTCTATCAACTGTTAGTTAGATTTTATTGGTAAAATGGTAGATCAACTATCACTGAAATATATACCTTGTTTTTGAACATTTTCTGGTTTATGAACTACTCAAGACTAGCTGCTTTTTGGTTGCTTACCAAGCAAGATTGAGTACCATCCTCAAATGAAGAATATGTCTTCTTGGTGGCTGTGGAATTAAAACCATTTGCAGAGGAACTGGGTTTGATTCCTAGCACCCAAATGGTGGTTCACAACTATCTGTAACTCCAGCTCTAGGAGATCCAATACCCTTTTCTGACTTCCGGTGGGCAGCAGGCTTGTACATGGTACATAAACATACATGAAGGCAAAACACCTATACACATAGGATAAAATAAAACTTATTTTAAATAATGAATATGTCTTTTCCAAAATCCAAAGTGGTCCTCATAATATTATGCCCCTTTTCCTGGTTGTAGGAAGGAGCCAAGGATAGCCTGGAATTCACCAGATAGCATAGATTGGCATGGAACTCACTGTCAACCTCTTCTTCAGATTTCCAAGTACTAGGTTAAGGGGCATAAGCCACCACATGTATGTCACCTATAATTCCTAACCTTACCTCACAAATGTATTCCTCACAAAGGAAGAAATATATGTGCCCTGTGGACAATTCCAAGGTGAGTTGACACAAGCTGAAGTCATCTGAGAAGATGAAACCTCAATTGAGAAATTCTCCCCATAAGATCAGACTGTAGAGCATTTTTCTTTTTTTCTCTCTTTTTTTTTTTTTGTTTTGGTTTTTCGAGACAGGGTTTCTCTGTGTAGTTTTGCACCTTTCCTGGAACTCCCTCTGTAGTCCAGGCTGACCTCGAACTCACAGAGATCCACCTGCTTCTGCCTCCCGAGTGCTAGGATTAAAGGCATGCACCACCACCGCCCAGCCATTTTTCTTTTTTAAAATTTTATAATTAATTTAATTTTACATATCAGCCACGGATTCCCCTGTCCTCCCTCCTCCCGCCTCCCCCCTCCCCCCAACCCACCCCCCATTCCCAACTCCTCCAGGGCAAGGACTCCCCTGGGGATTCAGCTCAGCCTCGTAGATTCAGTTGAGGCAGGTCCAGTCCCCTCCTCCCTTCACCCAGACTGAGCAAAGTTTTCTTAATCAGTGATTATGTGGAAGGACCCAGCCCATTGTGAATGGCGCCACCCCTGGCAGATGCTGGAAAAAAGCAGGTTGAGCAAGCTATAAGGAATAAGCCATCCTGGAGAGATGGCTTAGCCGTTAAATGCTAGGCTCACAACTAAAAATGTAAGAGGAGTAATCCAATAAATAATAAGAACTCCTCCATAGCCTCTGCATCAGCTCCTGCCTCCAGGTTCCCTCCTGGTTAGGGTTCCTGCTTTGGCTTCCCTCAATGGACTTGAGATTCAGGATATTTAAGCCAAATAAACTCTTCCCTCCCCACATTGTGTTGGGTCATGGTTTTCATTACAGGAAGAGTAACACTAATGAAGAACATAATAAATCCAATTTTACATTGCTGTCTACCTTTGTCTACCTCTTTGATATCTTGCTACCTGGCCTAGCTTCCCTTACTAAGCACTTAATTAGTAATCTCTAATGGTGGTATCTTGCATGTGTCAATTGCTATATCATAGCATTTAGTTTTTCTACCCTTTCCTCTACAGTATTTGAAGACAGTTCTGTCATTTCGACTTATGTTTGTGAAGACCAGGTTTTTGTCTATTTTATTTAACCAAATAAACTGTTAGAGGCCTTTTCAGCCTCTTCAGCTGTTATGTGAAATCTGGAATCCATGTTTTGTGGGCTGATATCAATACTCATTGCATAACCAACTTCATTTTGCTTCTACTACAATCACACCCTACAAATATCCATCACCAAATATATTCTCCAGATTTTTGTCTGTAAAAGTAAATATGTGAAAAAGTACACCATGTTATGTCAAGATTCTATGTTATACCTACCAGTTAGTTGATGACTTTTATAAATAACTGAAATTTATTTCTCAAGGTTCTGAAGATCAAAATACAAGATGAATGCATCTGTAGATTAAATGTCTGTTTATGAATTGCTTCCTGGCTTATAAAGTAACACCTTTTCACTATTTCTTTGTGTGACTGAATGGATAAGAAATTCTATAATTTTAATAGTTCCTAATTTAATTAATAAAGGGTCTAATCTAACCCAATTTTTCCTACAACTAAGCACATAGTGATTAGCTTCATTGGTGGTTTGAATTCGAATGGCTCCCACAAACTCATGTGTTTGAATGTTTGGCCCCTAGCTGGTAGAACTATATGGGAAGGATTAGGAGGTTTGGGCTTATTGGAAGAAATGTGTCACTGGGGATGGGCTTTTGGTGTCAAAAGCCCACACCATTCCCAATTCTTTCTCTCTCTCTCTATCATACACGTGTGTGTGTGTGTGTGTGTGTGTGTGTGTGTGTGTGTATCTTCCTCCTACTTCTGGATCAGATGTAAAAACTAAGTTACTGTTCCAGTACAATGCTTGTATGTCTACTGCCACAGTCCCCATCATGATATTCATGGACTCTACTACTACCCTCTGAAGCAGTGAACCCCAAATCAAATGCCTTCTTTTATGAGTTGCCTTGGCCTTGGAGCTTTGTCAGGTCAAGGCAGAAGAAAAGTAGCTAAGATGGCTTCCTTGTGAATTTTGAGAGGATGCAGCTACTCAAACCATCTATAAACCTCACAATTTAAGGCTGTTGAGGCTGGGACCTAGTTACAGCTTAGAAGTCAAAGTGATTGTCGGCTTGTGTGGAGTCAAATCAGCAGGGTTGTAAAAGTCACTTGTTTCAGAAAAGGCCATTACAGTTTGCTCAGGCAAATCCCCATTAATCTCCTCTGATGGAGCAATTCCCACTGGCAAAGAAGACCAGAATTAAGGAGTCCAATGCTCTCCTTCTGATCAGGATTTTCTGAAATGAGCACATTTACATATTCAGGATTCCATTCCATCCTAGTCAATGCCTTCATTTTACCAGCAGATACTGTAAGGTCAGGAATTAAATTTATATTTTAATTCAGTCACCAATAGAACAATACTCTGGATTTATTTTCTAGCCATCTCATATTTGTATTCATGGGAAATAAGGGTGTTTTTTTTTTTTTTTAGAATAGACAAGGAGCCTATCAAATCATTTACATATTGTTTTAACTGGGAATTCAAGTACTTGATTTCATCATTTTCTTTTCTCACATTTTCTAGCATAATTAGAAATGGTCAGAGTTCTTATATTTGCTGGTTTAAGGAAAATGTTTTTTGTGACAAGTACAAACTTGACTCTCACAGGTACCTGATTAGCAATATCCAACAGCACTACTTTGCACATGTCTATTGTCATAACATACAATTGACTTGGTACATCTTTACTTCTGGAGCTAGTGACTTTAAATCTAGTCAGATTAGAAAACTGATTGCCAGAGCCAATTTATTCATTCTTAAGTATCAATTGTTTTAGACTCAATCTCAATATCAAAATTCAGATTATGATTTCTCCAGAGAAAGCCCATAAGTTGTACATATAGATGTAGAGAGAGAATTACTTTAAGGAACTGCTTCATGCAATCTTGAAGTGCCCAAAATCATCAAGGCAGGTCAGGGGTATAAGTACCCAAAGAAGAGCTAGTGTCACTGTGCCAAATCTAAGGCAGTAGAGAGAAAGAACTTCTAGTCTGAAGAATGGGTCATTTCTCTTAAGGCCTTCCATTAATTGGTTGAGGACCAACATTTATCTACAAATTATGCAGGATGGTCTTATTTTATTAAAACTCTACCTACATAAATATTAATCACATCAAACAAAATATTTTTACAGAAATATCAGAAATGGTGTTTGACCAACTACCTGACAATATAACTAGCATCCTTGGCACAAAAAAACTTAAATATCAAACAATTTAATATCTATTTTTCTCTTCTTTTCCTTCTCAGTTTTTGACCAGCAGAATCTATATTTCCTTAAGTGCTGGAATATGTCCAACTAAAGCAATAATATCTCCTAGATTCTGATTTATGGCCAAGTTGATTACAGAAACATCTAAGTAAAAATGCAAGGAAAAGTCTTCAAAAGTGTGTAGAATCATTGCACACATAATATTATCTTTCCCATTTGCTCTTCTTCATGTCAGGGGTGAGAGTTGGGAACTATGTGGGGTGAAGAGCAGGGAATGAAAAGAAGAATTTGGAACTACTTTCTGAGTTACAAAATAACAGTATTGACAATGAAGGCCTCAGAAAATATGGTAGCAAAGAAAAAAAATAGAAGTAGTCAGGTACCTGAGGTCAGAAGGTCACAGTGTCTACGCTAATCTGTCCAATTTCTGATCTTCAGTGTCAGAAAAGATAAATTTCTATTTGGTTAAATTCTTCGAAAATATTGTCCTAATATGTAGCCTTCCTGTTCTAGATACTTGATAATTCTTTAACAGGAGGGGTGTGTGTGTGTGTGTGTGTGTGTGCATATGTGCGCACGCACCAATCTATCTCTTTGAGCTTGTATGATTCTGAAGTCCTCAAAAGAAACTATGTCTATATAAGGATCTTGCAACTAGTCTTTGTGATATATTCCTATAATCATAGTACTCTGGGCAAAAGACAAGATCACAAGTTTAATGTCAGGCTGTGTTCCATAACAAGACTCTGTCTCAAAAAACAAAAAACAAAAAACTGAAAGAAAAAACAAGATCCTGAAGACTGTTTGACCATGACTGAGTAAAATATGGTGACCAGAGAAAGGTGGAAAATTGTAGATGAAGAAGTAAATTATCTTAGGTTATCTTACTACCTCTAAATAAACCGCTATTCATTTTAACCTTTATATCTAGCCTAACATTCTCATGGCTATTAGGTAACCTCTCAAAAATGCATCATTATGCATGCTCAGGTGAAGGTGATGTCTAGCTGCTATCAGCCTAAAACTGATGCTATAAAATACTTCTGAAACCTTTTGGAAAGATTTTTCCATGTTTCCATAGCCCTGCCTAATGCTTCCGTCAATGTACTTGTCAACTATATTAATTGTCCTTAGCTAACTAAAATTTGTGTAATTTCTTTTGCAGAACACAGGATTCAGGGTCAATTGAATCTGTGTTACCAGGCCATGGTCACTCACATTTGGACCAATAGGAATCATTTATTACTCCTTTAAATCAGAGTTGTTATTTTAAGTTAACATTGGGAATATAAATGAGAGCCGTAGAACAAATGTTGTGGAAGTGTGTTGCCAATGGTGTTCAAGGAAAATTTCTGTGTATGAGATATTTAAATGCCATGGGAAGTCTGGTTCTTATAGTATTCAAAATATAACAAATTCTAGATTATTGAAAGTCGTTTCACCAAGTTGCTATAATCCCACGGATCATAAATTATATAACAATATAAAGATATCTTAGGATCTACTTTCCTCACTATTTTCTCATAATACAAATTGGACTTACAAATCCCATGGAAAGTTGCTAATTCTCTTAAATGTAAGAATTACATACGCATGTCAAAACTGACTGACATAAAGCAGTCATGCTTGAGCAAAAGGTTATGTAAATAATTTTCTCAAAGAAAGATGAAAGACTAGAGTAAATGTTTATATCCACAAGAAAGTCTGTCTAAACCTAAATTAGAGGAACAAAGGCTATGATTGAGTGCATCTGTCAAATAAAGTGCCAATCCCTCCCTTGCACCCCACAATCATGAATAGGATGAGGCAGGGAAAAATTAAAATGAAGCCATTTCTAAAGCAACTAAAATGAGCATTTTAAAAATGAAAAATTGTGTAGTGGATCAGATTGAAACATTATCACTAGTGTGAGATCAGGCTCTCCCTGTTCTAAGTTATTCCATATTCTGTGAAACAGTGGTTTTTCAGGCTGTACTTTGCCCTGGGAGACTCCATTTTGCAAGTAGTTTATGACTCCCTCCTGAGGGTAGAGGATAATTGCACTCCTGGGTTGACAAATCAACACCATTGATCTGGCACCATCCATGCAGCAAATACTGATAAGTGACTTATTATTAGTAATAAAAGAGAGCCAGCCTAAAAATTTATAAGGTGAATTGAAGTTATAGAGACATGGGTGTGAGTATATTACATAACAGTGAAGCCAGCCCAATAATTTGTCAAACAGGCCAGATCAGCAGAAATATGTAACTCCTTTACCTGGAACATTAAAGCGATGGACCCAAACACTGAGATTCAACAACCCTACCTCAGCTTATCATCTCGGACCTAGTGTGTGCTCCAGGGACCAACAGCAGAGGACTCCAAACTGAACCTGGAGCTTGAGCTCTCCTAGAACCCTTAGTGTTGAGGAAGCCTGTTTGTCCATCCATCTACTTGCTCATCTGAATCTAAACCAACTATTTCAGTTCTGACCCATTCCTACCCTCTCATCTCTTTAGCTGACTACATCTCTGCTCTGCCTCCTGACTCTCTCATGACCTGGACTCTACCGCAGCATCTTCTTCATAGCTGCTGCTTCTGCGTTCATTATGTTATCAATATAGACTCCACTTTCGGTTTTCTCAGCCCACTTCTGAAACCTGTGAAACTCTGCAGCAGCCTCTCTAACTTGTACTCATTCTGTAAACCACATAGATAGATAAACTTACTGTGTTCTTTGTGATATGTGATCTGAGACTTGATATTAGGAATTAAGGTTGCAATAAAAGAAATTTCATTGGTCTCTGCCAGATTATCAGGTAGTCAGGAGGGAAAATATCCTGAATTTTTGCCACTGAAATCAATGTACTTTGTGAATTTATTTTTATTCAATAACTTCTCACTTTGTAGAAAACATGTTTGTCTCTGTTTCTGTCACAGCACACTCATAACACTCTCATTTTACCCATAACAAAAATAAAAATATTTACAGTGCCCAAGAGGATGTCACATGACTTACCGCCAATCTCCATTACCCTGCATCTGTTCTTTTTAAGAAATGAATCTTAGAAGGAAGATGTAGCTCAATGGAGAAATGCTTAAGTAAGATGTGCAAGGCCCTGGATTCAATCTCTAACACTAAAAGGACAAGAGAAGACATGCCTCCCACCAACTTTGAAATGATATTCTGGGAGTATTCAATCCATTGGTCTCATATCAGTGATCTACGGCTTGAACTAGATGTCATCTCTACTCCATGTGGCATTTCATTCTCCTTTCTCCTAGCCGTAGATTGTTCTGTGATGGTAGCAAGACTCCATGAGAAATCAAAAAGACTTTTAATAGACATTGTTTCAATCAAGTTTATTTCTATTCAATTGTTAAAAGTCACAACCCAACCCAGAATCAGTACTGAGGATCTCTACCAAAGGGTATAGACTGAAGAAGGCTTAATATGCAGGTCTTTACAGTAATAAACCATTTTATTTATGTTTTCTTTACCTTCTTTTACTCATACTGATCCAGCCAAACTGTCTTTTTGGTGGACTTTGAGTACCACGAAAGCCATTTCTGCTCTAGGACTTAACTCTTACATCTGCCAGGAAAGTTCTTCCTTCTGTAACTAATATAGTCAACTCAAATACTTCCTTCAAGTTTTTGTTCTAAAGTCCACTTTTGAGGATCCCTTTCCTGTTCATCACATTTAATAAGATGCCCTACCACAATTCCATTGCATTTTCTTTTCTCTGTTGCATATATGTGTGTATGTATGTATGTATATTGAGTTTCTTTGCTATTATTTATTATTGTATTTTTTTGTTCCTTTGTTTGTGATTTCTGTTTCTTTTCTGCTTCTCTCGGTGAACTATAGTCTATTTTTCTTACTTCAGTAAATTATAATCTATTTTTCTTATTTTGTTTAGTGATATATCTCAAACCATTAACACGATTCTTGAAGGATCCAAGGTATCATATTTTCGTAGATATGTTAAAAAATCAGATTTATGCTTTTATGACCTGCATATAAGAAATAGGGAGTCTGTGTACATATCACTAGTGTGGAACAGCAAGAAATTCAGTACAAAACACACTTTCATGAAGATAAGAGCTGGTTTAGAATCTGCCACATCACTCAGTACATGCAGCCTCTGTGTTGGGAAGGATCAGAGCAGGTGCAAGCCTGGGGAGCGAAGGCAAAGGAGATCATTTTATCTAAACCCCTTACTCTCCTGATGAATACAGTTAGGCCAAGGGAGTTAAGTGCACTGAAGGGTACTGAAAAGTTTGCTAGTAGCAAAGCTAGGATTAGAGTCCACTTTTCTAATTACCAATGTTACTTAGCCCCATTTTCTCAAATTGACAAAAATCACTTCCCACACAGAATTTATAACAATCAAATAAGAGTGTGAAAGAAGAAAATCCCAACGTCATTGAGTCATTAAAAACAGCGGACTTGGAAAATTAAGCTCGCAGTTTCTAATTTCACCAAATTGCAATTCAATGGGCAGAGATATTTGTTTCTCGGGAAAGGCCCCCATGGCTGCCAGCTCACTTCCCAGGGTTTGAAACTGTAAAAAGAAGAATAGGATGTCCTCCGGAATCTAAAGTTACAAACTTGCTTTGCTAAACGACTGGCCTTCACCACTCCGGGAGAAAATCATTTTCATCATGGAAATGAACACAGTGAAAATATACCCTCAAAAGGGGAGAGATTGTGTAAACGAAGGATCTGAAGGAAGGAGAAGTTATTGCGACAGGAGAATTCTCTTCAGTCTGCTTTGCCATTGAATAGTTTCAAAGAAACTTTTTTTTTTTTTAACAACCAAGGAATTAATTTAACTGAGAGAAAAGTTCCTAATCGTTGTGGCCATGATTCTACAGATTGAATTATACCAGTGAAGAGTAATTCTCCCACAGAGTCTTCTAGAATGAGAATCTGGGTCAGTGTTCTATAGGACTAAGGCCCCTTACTAATAACAAAGTAATGTGATCCTCCTTCATTGCTGCCGTTTATAAGAACAGGAAGTTAATAATGCTGTGGCAGAGTTTATAATTTTCTTTCCCAGGCATTTTACTCTTCATGTCTTGTGACTTCCGTTTCCATTTCAATGTCATAGCTGCTTGAGATATATTTCTGTCTGACAAAGATTGAACGATTCTTCCATGGTGAAAACTTTATACATTTGTAGCCATTAAGGTCCATTTATTCAATCCCATTTCATTGGCAATGAATTAGTTATTAGATTTTCTGCATGAATTTGTGAGACAAAAAGTTCATAAAACTAATCATTTGGAGGTTAATGTTTATATAGTTTTAAAAAGTAGAACCTAGACAGACAATTTAATTCCCTACTTTGCATTAATTAAGGAAATGTTCTTCTACTCAGCAGCCACTGTACCTCTGTTCCTTAAGTTAAAATTAGAATTTCAGAATAATCTGCAAATTCTCTCACACTGAAAGTTAATTACATTATCATTAATCTGATGGCTAAGGTTTGAACTGATTTATTACAGTATAAAGACAAGAATTCTTCAAACTCTGTTATCCGATTATTTCCATATTCAAGCAAAACATTCTATTAGTTCAAAACAGTTTGGTTGCATAGCTGATGTGTTACAATTCTTTATATCCTTTTTATATGGTCATGTTAAAATGTCTCTGTGAAAAAAGACATATTTTGTAATAATTATTCTCTAAATTTTAGAAACTAACATGATACTCCTGTTTTCAATGATACACATATTTTTATTTGAAGAATCTTATTTGTATTCCAGCTACTTCAACCCTTATTTAAATGAAAATACTAGTCTGGGATGTATTTCTATCAACAAAAAATTCTCAACTGAAATAGAGCACTTTAATTAAAGAGAGAAATGAATATGATGTTGAATTTATTAACTGGGAATTTCATTAACTCCATGACTATATTCATAAGGTGTCTAGAACTACCTCAGTTTGAATATATTTAGTATACTACAAATAAAAAATAATATATTATACAAAGAAAAAGAGATGGAGTAACTTGCTCCATCCAAAGTCTGATAGATTTTTGTTTTTGCACTTTGTTATATTTTTACTTTTCTACAACAACAAAAAAAATGTTTGCTTTGTTTCTTTGTAGCTTTTGTTTTTATTTTTGTTTTGTTTGTTTGCTTTTGGGAGGCTCATGACTCAGCTCCCAAATAAATATGTGAAGACTTATTCTTACTTGTGAATGCCTGGCCTTAGGTTGGCTTGTTTCTAGCCAGCTTTTCTAATTTAAATTAACCCATTATTCTTCTTCTATGTTTTGCCTCTGGGCTTTTGCCCTTATTTATTCTTTATGTCTTTCTTCCCTTCTTACTCCGAGGCAGGTTGTGCAGCTGGGTGGCTGGCCCTTGGCATTCTCCTCTCCTTCTCCTTTTCTCACTCCTTTCTCTTTCTCTTGAGCCTAGATTTCTCCTCCTATTTGTTCTCTCTGCCTGGTAGTCCCACCTATCCCTCTCCTGCCTAGCTATTGGCCGTTCAGCTCTTTATTAGACCAATCCAGTGTTTTAGGCAAGCAAAGTAACACAGCTTCACAGAGTTAAACAAATGCAACATAAAAGAATGCAACATATCTTTGCATCATTAAACAAATATTCCACAGCATAAGCAAATGTAACACATCTTAAGCTAATATTCAATATTCTGCAACATTTCTTTGTATATTGTTTTCCTAGTTTGTGTGTGGTTATTTTTTGTTTGGTGTGTGTGTGTGTGTGTGTGTGTGTGTGTGCTTTGTAGATTTGCTCTCACTAGTATAGACTAGTCTTGAGTTCATGATCCTCATGCCTTAAGCTCTTAAATACCAGTATTAGAAATATGCACTATCACACCCAATGTGGTGGTTTGAATAAAATGGCCCCAATAGCCCATAGGGAGTGGCACTATTAGGGGGTGTGGCCTTAGAGTAGATGTGGCCTTGTTGGAGGAAGTGTTTCATGGGGTTGGGCTTTGCGGTTTCAAATGCTCAAGCCAAGCCCAGAGTCAGTCTCTTGTCCTGCTGACTAAGAACTATAAGCTACTTCTCTAACACCATGTCTGCCTGTAAGCTGCTTTGCTTCTTACCATGACAATAATGGACTAAACCTCTGAACTGTAAGCCATTCCCAATTAAATGCTTTACTTTGTAAGAGTTGCCATGGTCATGATGTCTCTTCACAGCAATTAAAGACCTAACTAAGATACCCAATTGACACAAAAACTTTTGAACAATTACTAGTTACATTCCAGTAAGAGGCTGATTAGATGATACACAGATAAACAGACAGATAGATGATGGATAGATAGATAGATAGATAGATAGATAGACAGATAGATAGATAGATAGATATAGATAGGTATATAGATAAATAGATGATAGATAGATAGATAGATAGATGATAGATAGATAGATAGATAGATAGATAGATAGATAGATAGATAGATAGATAGACAGGATAAATAGGATAGATAGAGTAGATGCAGTGAGGCTATAAAAGATTAGTGTCCTCTGATACTACTTTTATGTCATTATAACAGAAAGCTTGATGGAGCAATTTTAAAAAGGAAAGATTCTGCTTCAAAAAGCTCCACCTATGATGAAGGAAGAGGAACAGCAGAGGCGCTCAGGCCATGGCAGCAGAAGAGTGTGGCAGTGACTGTTTACCTCATGGAAGACCAGGAAGCAAAAAACAAGGTGGTCAATCAAACCTTCCAAATTTTCAGAACTTCCCCAACATTCCACCTCTTGTTGAAGAGCAAGCATGCTAAATATAAGACTGTGGGAGACATTCCAGATTCAAACTATAATTCTTCTTTGTCTCTAGAATTTTTAATCATGCATAGAAAATACTCAAATTATGTTAAAATTCAAAAATTGACTGTTCCTTCATTACCACATTGTCTCCTTGGCTAGTTTGTGAAAAAAATCTACTTTATATAGAAATCTTCCAACATTCTGATAGTACATTCCTAATCTATCTAACGTCATCATTTTTTAAAGGTTAACAGAAAGAAAAAAAAACCTTTCCTTTTAAATGCTTTAGAAGGTAAACACAATACAAAAAAAAACAGAAAATACATTATCTTAACTAAGTCAACTTCACCCTTTGCCTCTAAAACTTAATAGAAGTCTCAGCAACATGAAAAGTGCAGGATTTCTGACTATGTGTTTTCTATGTCTTCATATTGCTGTCATCTGGAATTGAAAATGCTGAGCTGAGACCTGACACGAAACATGGAGACATTTCCAATTCTAAAGGACAATAACAAAAAGTATATCTTTAAAAAATAAAGTCTACAAATTTGGGTCATCTGATCAACTTTGCCTTGAGGTATTTCACACCAAATGCAATTTATCCTTTAAATTAAATAATAATCTCACTAGAAAACAACACTATAAAAAATAGTGCCACTGCCCTACAAGACCTCAATATTTCTTGCTGCCAAACATGAGAGTATACTCAAAGAGAATAGAAACTTTCAACAAGAGTGGAAAATAATTATACATATCTTTAGAAATATAAAGCAGAGGTAAAGGCAAATAAAGAAAATCAGTTCAGCAAAGTTTCAATGAAGCAACAATAATCTTCAGAACATGAGCCTATCCATTTCATAACGAGGAAGTCCTGATGTTTAGAATCTTAAGGATAGCAAGAACGTCAACAAATATTTGAGGTTATTTATAGCTTCAAGAAATCAAGATTTATGGTATGTAGTATTGGGGCAGGGATGAGTCACCAACTTATAGATCATTGTTTTATTGAAAATAGATTTATTGTCTTATAGTATATTCTGATTATCCCCCCTTGACTCCTCCTTGGTTCCCACCCACCCACCATAATCCACACCGTATCTTTCTCTAATAAAATGAAACTAAAATAAAATGACAACAAACAAAACAGAAAAACAGAAGAAAAAGAGCCAACAAAAAAGTACAAGGAAAACATATAGATGTAGAGAAACACACATTTCACACAACACAGAAATACCATAAAAACACAAAACAGGAAACTATAATATGTACACAAAGGAGCCATTAGGTTTAAAAAAAAAAAAGTCCTGGCAAAGCATTATGAGAAAATGAACCTCCGAAAATGCCATTGAATTTGTTTTGTATTGGCCATCTCCTGCTGGGCATAGGACCTGATCTTAAGAGTGGTTTGTATACCCAACAAGACTCCATTGAAGAAAAGGAATTTTTTATTTGCAAGCAGTTATCAACTGGAGATAGCTTCTGGGTTAGGGATGGGAGCTTGTGTCCATGTACCCTGTCAACACTAAGATGCCATTTTGCCTAGCCCTGTGCAGCCCTGTGCATGCTGCCACAATCTCTGCACTCACACACTCATGCGCGCGCACGCGCGCGCGCGCACACACACGCACACATACACACACACACACACATACACACACGTCTATAGGTTGATTGACTTAAAGAGTTTAAATTATTCAAATTATACAACTATAAATATTAAAGCCAATATTCAAATCCTTCTTAATTTAACTCCCAGCAACTTTTCTTGAAAAACAAACTACCACTAAAATCATGTGCCATGGGAAGCACAGTGAATTCAAAAAGTTATTGGAACCTAAATTAGACTTTTAACTTTTCATAGTCAATTCTGTTGTTTTACTTTGTTTTATGACCTCTCATATTATTTATTCTTTGATCATATTTTAATATCAGAAAATAGCTCTACTATACAGAAGTTAGGGAAAACATTTAATTGAAGCTATAAATGACACTACTAAAAATTCCAACATCTGCCTTTATTCTGATTATTTTCTCTTGCTTTGAGTAGTTCACCTGTGTTGTGGAATATTAGTTTAAAATGTGTTACATTCAAATATGCTATGGAATATTTGTTTAATGGTACAAAGATATGTTGCAATCTTTTATGCTGCATTTGTTTAACTCTGCAAAACCTGTGTTACCTTGCCTGACAAAAACTACCGATTGGTCTAAGAAAGAGCTGAATGGCCAATAGCTAGGCAGGAGAGAGAAATAAGTGGGTCTGGCTGGTGGACAGAGGGAATAAAGAGGAGGATAAATCCAGAAAGGAGGACACCAGGGGCCAGCCACTCAGCCACCCAGCCAGCCATGGAGTAAGAAAGAAAAGAAGATATATATAGTAAAGAAAGGTTAAAAGCTCAGATGCAAAATGTAGTTAAAGAGCAATGGGATAATTTAAGTTAGAAAAACTGGTTAGAAACAAGCTAAGCTGAGGCCGGGCATTCATAAGTAAGAATAAGTCTCCATGTATTTATTTGGGAGTTGGATGATGGGTCTCCAAAAAGTAAAAAGGCATCTACAAACCTGCATCCAGAACTAACCTAAAGACAGCCTCAAATATCGGGCTGTAGTTCTGAGACCAAGACTCTTTTTACCAAGATGAGAATAAATGTCCCGCCCCTATACTCTTACTCTCTTTGAGGCATGTATACCAACTAGGAAAACTGTCAGAAATATAACAATAACTTGGTTGAGGAGACGTCCCATGGTTCCATATTCCAGCCTAATTGTATGACTTCTCACTGTGAAAGTAGATTTTTTTAAATGTACCTTATAAAATGCATGCCGAGTCTAATTGAGTGCCTTGTGCCTGCCCATCTTCAAAAGATAAGTAACTTCTGAATTTCAGTTTATTTCACCTCCTCAATTGTGTGTTACCAAAAAAAGTGTATGAGTTTTCACCAATCACAAAAGTTTTGATAAAACCTTCCCCCGTTATATATGATAAGTAGCTTTTAACCATTAAAATATGATAGATATATCACAAAGCAGTCAAGAAAATAGAAGAAAGATCACTTTTATTAGTGTATCAGTGTGTGCATTATGTTTGGTTCTCTTCAGGTAGAGATGGGTTGCCAGGAAAATAAAAGCTATTTGAAGAACATGAAGTGTTTAGCAAGGAAGGAAATAAAAGGTAATATTAAGTCTAACTCTCAAGTAGATAAAGCTTAGACAAACTTCACAGGAAATAAATGAATAGTGCTAATAGCTGGGTCCAATTTATAAAGCACTAAACGGATATTATAGGAGGAAGGGAGATAATTAATCTTCAGCTAGAACAATGAAAGATCAGCTGTGGCATTATCACACTGCCACATTCCAAGACTCTCGAGGTGCTTTGCCTTCCAACGCATTAATCATAGAGTCTCCAGAATTAGGATGTTTAATTATTTGCAAGGATCCTTTGTATTTTGTCTCTGCATGAAGCTCCTGATTATACTACAAAGAAAGTTTTCTTATTATGTGCCCCACTTAACCTGTAACAGCAATTTTAATAGTCTTTGAGTGTATAAATAAAGACATTTCATTTCAAAATCATCAAAGCTATAGTCATCATGATTATTCAAAAGAGAAAATATTTAATTTTAATTTTTTATCAAAAAAGACATGGTTTTGGTGAAGTTTTCAATGTTGATTCAGTATTTTAAAAATATTACAAATTACAACAAATTATGTTATAGTATTTTCAATTCATTCGAATAAAATAGTTGAAGCCTCACTAATTATAGGCAGAAACATGTTTTGAAGACTAATTTCATTTTACAGATTATCTCACAAATATATAGCAATGGATACAGAGAACAGTTTGGAATGATTCAACTGATCTATATAGTTTCTACAACTATACAAAATGCAATGGGAGATGGAAGGTCATAAATTTATCCAAGCCTATCCTGTACCTCACAATAATTAATGAGTTTGTTCTTAGATGCTGTGGTGAATAAATTTTTACCACCCTCAAAGTGACATCATTGTCAACATGAAATTGCTTGGCTATTTTCCAGTGAACAGGTGTCAAAATAAGGTTGTCCTTGCAATTTTTTCCTTCCTCTTCTTGTACACAGAATTTTCTATCTATTCCCCAAAGGTGACCTCCAAAGTCTCTAACACACTCTAATTCTTCCTGTCACTTTGCCCACAACCTCTGGTGCATTTCACAACTATAGTTATAGTCACCTTTTAGCTGTCTCTCTAAACAAATTTGATTTATGTTCATGGTAGTCAAGACTTCCTTATCGTATGACTTTTGATGACAATATATTTTATCCTCAAGTTTCCAGTGTTTGTTTTCTTAGTACTATAAACTGAATATAAATGCATTACAGTAACAGCCAGGCCTTGACAAGGGCCAGGTCTGCTTAATGCCCAGCCATATCTCCTGTGCTTTTCTCTCATTTATGTATCATTTCAGACGAGCTGCCAAGTGTTTCTACAAATACTCTTTAGATATTTATTCTTACACTTTTCCATTCATAGAATTCCTTTTCCCCTCTAATTGCACTGCCCTTGGAAAATACCATTTTTGCAAAGAAAAAATGCCCGCCCACTATCTTTGTCTGCTTCCTGGTTCCCCTCTAGGGCTATCCTCTTTTCTGAAACACTATAGAGATCTGTGTTCCTATAATATAGTCTTATGTTTCCTTATATGCTTTCTCCCAAGACTGTATATATCAGAGACCCATAATGGAATCTATTGTACTGTAATGATCAGTAAATATATACGGCACACATTGACAAATTCTACACTATTGGTAGATAAGAAACTACAGATACTTGCTGGTGACCTTTCCCCTCAGAGTTGCCATAGTACTTTCTGCTCCCATTGATATAATGGCACAACCTGAGCAACTTAAAAGAAAAGAGATTTGCTTTGTCTCACAACTCTAGACAGGTAAGGCTGAAGGCCTGTGTCTGGTCAGGCTCTTACTGGTATAGCGCCAGGCAACACAGGAGTCATTTGGCAGAAGACAGGGAAAAGGCATGCAGAAGTCTCTGGTCCCTCTTTTTCTTCATATATAACTACCAGGATTCAGCTCTGGTGGGTCCCTACTAGTGATCCTATCTCTTTCTCATCACTACCAAAGTCCCCATTTCTAAAAATCCTAACATGATAATGTTTCCATAATCTTAATTCTGTATAATGAGAATTTAAATTTTTTAACTTATATATCTTTAGAAGAACACTCGAGTCATGTTCAAACCATACTAACACTTATGTCTCCACCATTGAAAGCACTTCAGCTTTTCTATTCTTATAAATGGAGGTTCTATTATAATTTGTGGGGTTTTTTAAAGAAAAACTAATAAAGCAATAACACAGTAAGAACCAAAAGGAAGGGTCATTAATTTTAAGAAATGGCTACGCTCCTTAAAGACTCATTTCTGTGCATCTTGTGAAAGTCCACATTAGCCTAATAGTCCTATTTAATTTTTTAAGTGTGTTTGCACAGAGAACACCTTTAGATCTCATCTCTATCAGAGTTGATGTCAACTTTCTTCATTTCAATATATAAAAGATAATATTTTTCTCTAAGCAAAAATTGTTCGTATTTCTTTGCAATCTCTGGAGATGATTCAGTTTTCCTAAACTCAGTAATGCCAAGGAACTTTAGAGAGGCAGGAAGAAAAGATGTCACGTAAACAGCAGGCTAAAATTCCTGCAAAATATCACCTACTGTTTCACCTACTCATGTATTTACAGAAGTAGGATTATAAAAGAAAATTACTTCTTTTACAAAAGAAGTAGAATCTCTTGCCCCCGTAGTGTGGTGGATATTGACCCCACTCTTGAAGGTGGGATGAAGGAAAGATGTTCTTATAACGTTGGAGCAGTAAACATCAATGATTGAGCTGCAGTGACGAGGTTCTATCAGCCTGTCAAGGAGTCTCCAAAGCTAAAATAGATGGGCTTAGTCATGTGAATCTGCCACCTGATATATGGATTATGTAGGTCAGACCTTTTTTTTTTCCAGCTAAAACAAGTGCTAAACTAAAATCAATTTCAGCTCTACTTGAAGCCAAAAATGAAAATGTCGTGCCTACTAGTAGAGGGTCCACTTCATACTTCATCTTTATGCTGACTGCAGTCCTGCGTAAGGAAGCTCGAAATAACACATATCTGCTCAGTTAAACTGGGCAGCTTCAAAGACAGGGGAGACACAAGTGTTTAGAATTTATGAAATATAGGTGTCCATCCCTCCTTCCTAACCAAACCTATAAACAAAGAAGGTGATCATCTTCAACTGCTGCTGTTTGAAAGAGGTCGCAGGAGGGATAGGCACTAGGGTGACAGTATAAGTGAAGTCTTGTAGAACACCAAACTAGGTTTCATTTAGTGTGCTACATCACAGTGCACAACTTGATTAATGTTCACTTGTACTTCGCTGTCCCCATAAATGCCATAGTCATCTAATCAACAAGGAATCAGAAGTAAAGAAATATCAATGGAACAAATTCCCCTGAAATTTTTTACCACTAGGTCAATCATTAGGTTTTACACTTGCCTCTGTTCTCCAGTGTCCAAATTATATTATTACATAGATGATGTTTCGTTGACCGGCAAGGCAGAAGCTGCAGTTGTGGTCCTAATGAGGTGTTATCAGGAAGGGCTGATGAACCTTGAGAAAAATGTTCCAATGACTACAGACCAAGTGCTTTCTTAGGGCTATGTAAGTGGATCACATCATAATGCCTCCAGAAAGTAAGATAAAGGAGAGGAGACAATTCATCATTAGGCATCAAAGTGTTAGAGAGAATATTACCCCTTTGAACATTCTGTAGCCCAGTTAAGGCTGGAAATTGATACCCTCACCACTGTACTAAGCCCTATATTAAATTCTTTATATCAGTTAACCTGTAAGTCAGTATCCTCTGAGTGGTCCTTAGACCACCATCATGCTGTACTGGAACCTATCCAGATAGCTATGGAACATTTTCCACCCAGACAGTGCAGTCTCATTAAATGATGTGTTCTATGAACTATGAGTGTCTATGGCTGATTATTTTGTGAATTAGAGAACGTGGCAAAGGAAATCAGCATTCACCCAGTGGAACACCATATGATTCTCTTGGATGCAACTACTAGAGGCATTATTTTCGAAATGCAACCCTATTTTCTCTGAGATCTTGCAGAAATCTAACCCCTAACCCAGAAAAGTTAATTCCTAGCCTAGGAGAGGTTTTAAATTCTCTAGACTGCTATTCTGATTTTGAGGCTGGTCAAACTGTACCCAAATAGTTACAGATGTTAGGAAGTCCAACAAATCCTGCATGTCAGGCAGAAATGTCATGTTCCAGGAAGCAGGCTCAGCACCAGTACTATCTCAGCTTTACAGTAAAAAATGGCTGCTCTCCAGCAAGAAGAAATGTACCCCTCATTCTAGTTCCTGTAGCCAAGCTGCTGACTCAGCCGGTCATCTATACACAGAGATCATATAAAATCTAGTCCTGATTCTCAGTCATGTATGGTTCAGCTAAGCTGGAGCCAATGACAGCTACTGGGCTGCTAAAGGTAATCACTACAGTAATAGTGATAGAAAGTTCAAAAATGAGTGTGGCTACTGTGTTTAGGGAATGGAACCGAAGACCTTTGTCTTATTCTAGAGAATACAGCCCTTGATGGAGCTTACTGTTTCTGATTCTAGCTCACCCAACTTCACTGTTGCCTGTGGCCAATTTGGAAAGCTACAGGTTATTTAATCACCATTATTTAAGAGTACAAGCTATGGGACTGGAAAGATGGCTTGGTGGTTAGCAGTGCCTACTGTTCTTAGAGAGGCTGGTAGTTTGGTTCCCAAAGTCATGTCAGTCAGAGGACTCAAAACTGCCTATAATTCTAGCTCTGGGGATCTGCCCTCTTCCAGCCATCATAGACAGACAGACAGACACACACACACACACACACACACACACACACACACACACACAAATAAAATAAGTCTTGATTTTAAAAGACTGCATCCTAAGGAAGGGCAGAAGCTGCAGGTGTTACCAATGGTCAGGGTCTTTGCTGGGTTACACTTTTATGCAAAAAAAAAAAATACAGTGAAAGCCTACACAGATTTGCAAAAGCAGCAAAGACATTTTTTCTTTCACATGAAGCAATAGGTCAAGGAAGCAGTGGACCACAGGAATGAAGATACTTTGGGACTTCCTTTTATGGTGCACAAGGGAAAGAGGAGTTTGGTTGTTAAGGGGTGTAGTTTGAGTGGTTCTCTATTTTCTCTATTTTGATTGACATCTAACTATATGATTATTTCTCTACTGTATATGTACCTTCCCACAATGCATCTGATTTTAATCGTAGTCAGGTGCATGTACAGTTAAGCACAAATATAAGTAGGAGATTCTCCCTAAAACTTCATTTTGAAAACAGTGTTTAGTTTTTCATGCATGCAGCCAGAACCAATCGAGGCAAAATCATCCTTTTTTGGTCTCATACATGGACATAAGGAGAGTTTGACTGAATAGATTCCATCTTATGGTTGTTAAGGGGTAGTGAATTATCACAGTAAAGAGAGGAGTGTAAATGCCTGTAGCCAGATGTTTCTCTCCCACCCTCCACTTTCCAAATATCCACTCAGAGGCTTAATATTACTTATAAATGCTTGGCTGATAGCTCAGTACTGTTACTAGCTAACTCCTATACTTAAATTAACCCATATTTTTATCTATGCTTTGCCACATGGCTCATGGTTTGTTACCTCATTTTCTACATGTCCTGCTTCCTCATCAGCTGGCTGGCATCTCCCCTGACTCCACCCTTCATCTTCCCAGAGTCCTCTGTGTCTGGCTGTCCCACCTATACTTCTACCTGACTACCAGCCTGTCAGCTTCTTTATTAACCAGTGAGAGCAATGCATATTCACAGTGTACAGAAGAATTTTTCTACAGCACATGCTGTTCTTTGCAAGTAGGAGTCTCAGATTTCTGCTAAGTATTTGGAGAGAGATGTAGGAATAGCCCAAACCATGTAAAGTCAAAGGCTACTAGCCTATTCCCTATGCTAGCCTGCTTCAGCTATTTATCATACTTCCTGGGTCTCTCAAAGAGATCCCCATAATAAAGTCCCATTTTCTGACATGACTGAATCAGAGTATACTTCATGATTGCCAGATCCATAAAATTCAACATCATAAACATCTATCCTTCCTCAGAGATTTGGCATAATGTCAAAGACTCTATTTTCAGTGCAAAAGCTACCTATGCATATCAGGTATCTCATTCTGGCTAAAACTCAACTGTATTTGTTTGTTTGCTTAACAAAGGTCCTCACAGCATAGTCTAGATTGACCTATGTAGGTAGTTCAGGATGCTCTCGAACTCACAGCAGTCCTCCTGCCTCATTCTCCAGAGTGCTGAGATTTCAAGCATGTACTACGATACCTGGCTTACGATCAGCTATCATGTGAGAAAGGCACAGGGTGCTGCCTCTCTCCAAGTCTTGCAGACTGAATTCTATACTCAACTTTACCCCTGAATTATCAGTGGTGTTCACATTTTTAGGATACAGACAATTTAGTAATAAATAAAATCAGTAAGGTAGTCCACTGCTTTTGATAATTTAAACAATATCACATGTACAAAGTAATAAATGAGATGTCATCCCACTTTCCTTATGAATTTCATTTATAAATAGTAAAAAATGGTTTATTATGGGGGAAACTAATTAATAATTAAATTAAGCAAGGGACGATGGGATAGGACCAAGTCCAGTAAGTATCACAGAACTTCTAATTGTCTCCTCCCCATAGGTTTATGGATAGCACAGTTTTCCTAAATTTGTGTTATAATGTATCTGATATATTACCAACCAAAGAATCTCAATGGTTGTTTTGATTTTTGGAAATTTTATTGAGACTTGATTACTTGAATGTAGTTGAGCACTGTTAAGTTCATTTCAGTTATCAACTTGACAATATTTGGAATCTCCTAGGAAAATCATAAGGTACATCTCTGATTGCTTCTGTCAGAATGCTTCAAGAGAAGATTAACTGAAGGGGAAGAACCACACTGAGTATAGGTAGTACCGTCCCATGAACTAGGGGCCTCTTCTGCCTTCATGCCTTCCCCACTTAGATGGACTTCATCCATGAGCTAAAGTAAAGTTTTTTTCTCCTTTAAAGAATGGCTGTCAAATATCTTAGCCACAGTGATAAAAAGCTAATTAATACCACCACCCATTAGCTGACTTTGGTCACCAACCACAGATCAATACTAATACTGCAAGAGTATACTAATACCAGCACCATATTAATTTCACTGTATCTCAAAGCCCTCAGGTAAATAAATACTCTTTTATTATACATGGCATACCGAGGGATTGAGGACTACTTCTCAGCGACCAAGAACAAAAGCTAAACCTCTTTGTTCAGACCATATGAGTTTGGACAATTTAGATACTCTATACTTTAAAAATGAGTCAGCAATCTATTGAGAGTGAAGATAACCAATGGGCACTCCAAACTTCTTACTCCTCCTAAGTCCCTGGTGTTACTTATATTTTTTTTTACTCAAATATTAACTCAGTATATTTCTCTCTAGCGTATCTATTTTTTCCCACCTTTTATTCTCTGTACATTTTTAAAAAGTAGCTTGATCACTGGAGAGGACCATCTCTTTCAGCCACTTCTGTGGAATAGGCATTGTGGCCAGTCTTCCTTTGCAGACATCAACATAGCTCCCTTCCCAAAGCATGGAGTCTTGGTAGCCATCATAAGAAACCATCAAGTGTTTAAAGACATACCTTAACCCATGACAGCATTCAGATCAGCCTGGACTCACTGGCCCCAGTTGATATGAATAAGAGAATTCCCCTGACTTCCTCATAGGACAAGGTAGAATCGCAGCCTCTGCACCTGGTTTAATAGTTTAAACAAATTAGGAAATCCAATACAAAACTTAAAGAGAAACAATCCGACCTTCTGAGATATACCCTAATGTTTCATGAAGGCAGGTTGGAGGTAAACAGGCCATGTAAGCCCATCTATTTGGACTATTTGTTTAAAAGAGCCTTAATGAAGAGCTGTCTTTGGTTTTAGCTTCTATCTGTCAAATTGTCCAGACTATTTTACTCTTGGAAGTAAGAAAATAGGCAATTATTTGCATGTAACTATCCATAGACGCCTCATATTTTGTTCCAGATACTGTTGAAGGATTGTGTGAACAGCCTGGGTAAGCAGAGATACTGACATTCTCCTGAGATAGAGTAAATGAACCCTTTATATAACATAGCATTTCATACAGGATAAAAATCAGATTCTTATTATAAACTAGGGTTCCCTAAGCTTGGGAATCTTCTGCTACATTCTGTGCTTTGGCAACTATGACCCTATTGCTTGATAAATGTCTCCCTAAACCTTAGTACAACTCAGTACCAAAAGACCTAAAGACAATGGAGCTGATATAATTACACAAAGTACATATCACTTACTCACTGCGCTATGACTGAAAAATCTCCTGTGTCTGAAATAAACCTAATATTTTTTTCTGGTGGGATTTATAAAATAGTGTCATGGCAAATGTTAACTTACAAATAGGGTAAAAGGCTCAAGGCATTTATGATACTTGATAGTGTTCAGCATTTTCTAAGCAAATATATTTCAGCTAACAAGCTTGGGGTTGAGGGCAAATCCAGAATAGGAAAAAAAAAAACACTAAAGTGATTTCTGGTTTTTCATTGCTCATTTATGCATTTATTTTTCAAGGAACAAATTTCCTCTTGACTAACCAGAAGCAATATTCAAGGTCATGGCTCTCACTATCTAGACTTCAACTGAGAAAAAAATTACATGCATATTTATTTAGTTAATTTGCAACTTGATTGAGATAGGCATGCCCTCATTTCATAACTGTTATTTGGGATATAAATACTTTCAATTAAATTATGAGAATACAAAACAATGATATCAATTGTTTAGGAAAATATTTGCAAAGCTAATATTGTCACTCTTGGTGTACCACTTTGCCAAATGAGCTGTGCAAAATATGTGTCTATAACAAATCATCTGTAAATTTCCAAAAATACAAGAGAAGTATGTATTTACAAGAAGGAATATGGTCCCATAGTACTTTAATGAACATCATGAGGCCTGTATGTTTTTTCATTATGTACAAATATGTGATCATTTAAATTGTTCTCTTTAAACACCTATTTTAAAGTTATGAAGCAATAAAGAATAAAATGACAGTATGTTTTAAAATAAGCCATAAATTCATTTATAATCCTTTTGTAATCTTTATCCTTTTCACAATAGCAGGCAGTTTAGATGTCCATTGTCCCTTTTTTAATAGACAGCAGAAATGATCTTTCAACCACCTTTAAGTATAAATATACAAAGGAACAATAGACTTGGGAACTGTTGTTAGGTGTCAGGGACAAGAATAGAATCTCTAGTTAATGGAAAAATACAGACCCCCAATAAGACAGGGAACTAGATCATCTTACAGTCAGGTTGCCTAGCAGCAGGACATTGAATAGAGCCCTTGACCTTTTCACCCTGTAAACATCCTACATAAACATCCTGTTAGCTTGCCCCACCCTACGCAGATAACAGCTTCTTGCTCCCCCCACCCTGCAGGAACTATATAAACCCTCCTGGAGAAAAATAAAGTTGCACCTTGATCAGAAATCTTGTCTTGGTATATTTCCTTTGTGTCTCCTGTCCCTATCATTCCGTCCGTCCTTAGGGTGGTCGAGAACCCGTTGAAGCCCTGCTGGCTGGGGCAGTTAGGTAGGACTGATTTTTCATAAATATTGAATCCATGTTTTCATGTAATAGCTAATGCATATAAATATAAAACTAATAGTGATATGTTATTTTTAAATATTGTATGGTAGATAAATTTGCAGTCATTTAAACTTTACACTGAGAAAAACATAAAGTTTCCATTGCTGTAGACAAGCATCTACGTAAGACTATTCAATAAATTGCTGTTTTATTTCAAACAACTTTTATGATGTTAATTTTTGTGGTTATAAAAGAAATATTTCTCAAATTTTAAGGAATATGTTGATAAAAGTATTATTAAATACATTGTCATAAAAAATGCTCATGTTAATTTAACTTCAACATTGTAAAAAATATTTGATTTCTTATGTGCCTGCTGAATATATGCACATATATATGCCATCAAAATGGATAACATTTCAAATAAGAATTGTTATGCCTGGCATCAGTGATGTTTCTGAAGTACTACTTTGCCATAACAGTATACTTAATCGTTCTTATTTGTCAATGCCTTTCAATATGATTCATAAACCTTAATGTATATATTCTATGTCCATAAATGTAAGTGTATATTTTTTTAATAAACTTATAAGACAAAACTCAGCTTCACAATTTTTTACTTTATTTATTTATTTTTAAATTACATTCATGGTATTCATTAATCAGCTTCACATTTTTAATGAGTACTTATGACATCAATTGTTCAGTGATTCCATCATTCTCTGTATGAGCATGTGCGCACATTTGGAAGCTAGAGATCAACCTCGGGTGTTCCTCTTCACTTTGACTTTTTGAGACAGGTTTTCACTGTCCTGGAGCTCATCAAGTATGCAAGTGTGGCTGGCTAGGGAGCCTGCGAGATCCCCTTGCCCCTGTCTTGGCCTCCTCAGTGGTGGAATTTCAAGCTAAACCACACCTGGCTATTTTTCATGGGCTCTGAGGATCGAACTCAGGTCCTCATGTCTATGTGGCAAGCACTTTAGGAACTGAGCCATCTCCCCTGCACCGCCATCTTCTTTAACCAGATGATAAACAGGTCCGCTGGGTTATTGAATTTTCTAAAACAAAAATAAGAGGTGGAGTGTGGAGTGAAGCAGGGAGAAAGAGAGATAGGAAGAGAAGGGGAAGTGAAGAAGGAAGCAATGAAGGAGAAAGGGAGTAACGGGAAAGGGAAATGTAAAATGCTGCAATAGTGAGCCACACTATCCATATCACTAGCTACAATTAACCACGTAAGTAGGATCAGACTACAGAAATAATTTGCCTTCCAATAGAGAATCATGTACTTTAGCAAAAATAATGCTTTTTCTGCTTATTTTTTCATGTCTACATATCTGTGTGACATGGAAGTTCATGTATGCAGGTAGTTATTGTTGGCTGTTTTTACTCTTTTGAGGAGCCCACCACCCAGCTCCCAAATAAATCACACCGAGACTTATTCTTACTTCTAAATAGCTGGCCTTAGCTTGGCTTATTAATAACCAGCTTTTCTTAACTTAAAATTATCCCATCTGTCTTTGGCCTCGAGGCTTTTATCTTTCTTTATTTCTGTATACTTTTCTTTGTTTCTTACCCCATGGCTCGCTGTGTGGCTGGGTAGCTGGCCCCTGGAGTCCTCCTCCTTCCTTTCTCATTCCTTCTTCTCCTTCCAGATTTCTCCCTCTATTTATTCTCTCTCTTGGCCAGCCCTACCCATCCTTTCTCCTGCCCCATCATTGGCCATTCAGCTCTTTATTAGACCATCAGGTGTTTTAGACAGGCACAGTAACACAGCTTCACAGAGTTAAACAAATACAACATAAACCAAAGTAGCACACCTTAAAATAATATTCCCCAACAGGTGGTAGAGAAATTGATAGGTATCACAAGTGAGAACGTGAAGATGATTTTAAAACATCCCAAGGAACAATTTTACATGAAACCCTTGTGTTGATTCAGGGTCCCTAGTAATTGTAAGAACTAAAGTGTAGTGAATGTCATTGGTACTGATTCTGCCATTCAGACATGGTGGTAAGAAATCTCTTCCCTGCCTTCTTGAAAAAATCATATTTCCTGTAATCATTCATCTAAGAGGAATTTTGTATCTGTTTTGTCCTTATCATTTTCTTCCCCCTTTATAGTTATTCACAATGCCTTTCTTCTGCACATTCCTCAGGCATCTGATGCACCTTTGCATCATCACACTGCCTGGCATCCATCCTTGCATAGAACAGGTATTCAGAAAACCGTTTATATACAAAGAGATGTATTTTTTATGATGAATATATGCAAATAATTAAGGAAGAAGAAGGGGAAGGAGGGGGAGGGAGAAAAAGGAGAAGGACAGGAGGGAGAAAGGGAGAAGGGGTGCTTTAGGCATTTGACCCTTGCAGATGAGTCCAGAATTGGAGCTGCTGACAGCTTAATCCATAATTCATTCTCCCTTCAGTTCTGGGCAAAGCTGTGAATGCCATAATCAGTCACCGCATGTTCACTAGAAGCGCCTGCCTAGAAGCTGAGAGAATAAGCCTTGCAGGCCGATTACCTGACCAGTTCCTACCTCTTGTTTTTGTTACATCCTCTAAAACATTAAAAATTGAGAGCACAATTGTCATCATCGTCGCTTCATAATTTCACCAGCAAGCACACAAAGTTGAGAAGCATGCATCGGCTTTCTCCCACTAACTGGAGAAGAGAAACTATCTGAAGAATATACTCAAGAATCAATCTCTTCTGCCTTAAAGGATACAGACTAAGGAAGATTTTATTTCCTTTTTCTTAAGCAAAATTTTTTTGTCTATATTTTCTAAATGTGAACAAGCAGCTCCAAACTTTCCCTTAAGAGCTTTTCAGGCTACATATTCTTTCAGCCAAACTTGGAGAAAATTCAGAGTTGTAGCTACTCTCTCATTTATTAACAGATAGAAATTATCAAAATTTTCTGTAACATATCTTACTCTAGTAATTTAACAAACCGTGGTTTCTGAACTAAAAGTAGTTTATAGCTTGAAAGTAAGCAGGCCTTCCTACCAGAAATAAGCTTGAAAACACAATTCACTTCATTTGATTAATTAAAACGCCAGGATAAACGCATATGACAGATACAACATAGTAGATTTTCACATGGAGTTAATTATACTTGATCATGTATTTTGACCTTTAGTGAACACATACAGACACACACGCACACATGTTCATGTAAAAATTCTCACCATCTGCTGGTACAGAGGGGCATATGATACCTTACAACTTGGCTAGATTTTCATTCTACACCATTCACAGCAAAATAGAAACCAGAATTTTTTCAGGCTTGAAGAATTGAAAGAATGGCTTATGATTTATTCAAAGAATAAATAGCTTTGCTGCATTAGTATAATTGTAAAATACATCACTCAGGTGCATATGGAACTTGTAAGGACAGCATATTTAAGAGAAATTAGCTCAATATATGTAAATTGATTGAGTGCTGAAACCTCCAGTTATTAGGACTAATTTCCCCTTCTGAATCTTATGTTGACATTTATATGATTTTAATAAGAATCCATGATGAGTCTCCTTTTAGGGAAGAGTTGTATTAAGTGAAAGTAACTACATATGTAACCATGCAAATGCCAGCTAGGACAGGAAACCGATTTAATGGAAGTTAAAATTCATAAATGCACCAGTGACAATAATACATCATATTTGTGGCATTCTTTACTTTAACAAAGCTCTTTCAAATATCCTGTCTCATTTACTTCTTCGACAATTCTTTGGTAAAAAGGGACGTGGATTTGCAGATTGGGCTTAACATCTCACAGTTTTCCATTGCTGCTTAACAATATTAGCTTACAATATGGGATTTATCAAGGCAACATTTAAAAATAAACCCTGGGAATTGAATTAATTATTTTAAAATGTCCTACAAAAGTCCGTTGGCTTGGGCACAAGACAACATTACATTCTCTCTATTCTTATCCTTTTTAAAAAAAAGTGGCTATTTGCATGAGAAGCCAGGTGGTCAATTTGCATAGATAAGACCAAAGAAAGCATGTACCACACTGCAAGACTGGGGAACAAGGGACCAGGAAGCTATGCAGAGTGAGCTGTTTTGCTTTAACAAACAAAACAAAACAACAACAACAACAACAACAACAAAACTCTGGTTTGCTAGCTCAGGCAAACTCCAAATGGATCAGTGAAAAATTTTTGGTTTTGTTTTTAACTATTTCTTTCATTTTTTTGAGATTATAGTATAGTTACATTATTTCCCCTTCCATTTCTTCCCTCCGAACTCCTTTCTTCTTTCTCTTTCTCTTTGTTGTTTTATATATATATATATATATATATATATATATATATTTATATGTGTGTGTATATATTGTATATATATAAAATGAGAAAAGATTATATATAATTATTTGTATATATATATTACATATATATATTCCCTAAATATTTAAGTACAACCTGCTCAGTCTATATAATGTTACTTGTATGCATATTTTCAGGACTGACCATGATATTGGTTTGCTGGTCCCTGGAGAAGACTATTTCTCCGTCTCTTAGCATGTCTTAGTTTGCTGAAGTTTTTTATGTAGGGTGGAAACCTTCTGATCTTTCTTCAGTCTTCTTTTGCATGTCTCTGTTGTTGTCCTTCTTAAGTTCATGTATGTGCAATCATGGTTATAAGACTATGTGGGTGTAGCTTCTGACATTCTGAGGAGACAGAATCTCACAGCAAACTCCCTGTTCATCTGGCTCTTAACGATCTTTCTAGCCTCTCTTCCACAATGATTCCTGAGCCTTGGGTGCAGAATTTACATTGTAGATGCATCTTTTGGTACTGGGCTCTATTATTTACATTCTGATTTGTTCTTAGAGATTATGCTGATGTGGGAAAATGGCAGTTGTAGGTTCTCCTTCAAAATCCATGACTTCACTAGTCCTGGGTAATTGTCTAGGTTTCAAATACCAAGCATGTTTCCCTCTTGTTGAGCAAATCTTAATTTCAATTAGACAGCTGTTGATTGCTGCCAGGAAATGCATGCCATTTACTCACACTTAGGGACTGCTATTGTTGGTCATTGTTATTGTTCATAGTCATCATAACTGTTAGGACTGTTGATTGTTTGCCTCCTTTGGAAGCTTTCATGGCACTCCTTCAACCCAATATGTGTGTGTGCGTTTGTATGTAGGTGTGTGGTAGGTGTGCGTATTTGTGTGGGTGTCGGGGGTGTGGGTGTGGATGTGGGTGTGTCTATATTATGTATGTGTGTATGGAGGAGGTTTAGTTTCAGTTAAAGAATCTCTGGGCTTTGTGTCTGAAGTACATGGTGTCTTCAGGATTGGGGCCTACCTTCTCCCTCTGGGGGGCAAGCAAGGGCAACAGAATTAGTCTGCATGTTTTGGAGTCTCTTAGACAACCCAGACCAACAACTGAAAAGAGGGCTTCTCATGCCTGGTATTAGGGGTATTGTTAGGTGATCTTTGGTTCTTGGAGGGAGCATAGTCAGTCTAGATGGGAAAATTTCATTTAAAGTATATTTGCATATTTACACAATGACTCGTATGTTTTATAGTTATTTTAAGTAGGTAGTTAATAGTATGCTTCCTTATGATTTTTTCAGACATTGTTTTCTGTAATGTTACTTTCTTCCATCCTAAGTGAAGGCTTGTTTAATCAATCCCTTTGCTCATTTTTCTTGAAACCTTGGTAATTTTCTTCAAGTGAAAAATATCATATACCTATTTTAGACACTAATGAAAGGGAAAGATGATAGAATAAAAATAAGAAAAAATAGATTGAAAACAAAACTGGAAAAACACAAAGTTAAACTTAGACATGTAATGATTTTAGCTAACCATGTATCTTTCTTGATATATCATGTTTTGTTCTTTCTCTAATATCACAATGTACTCATGGGAGAAACATTTGCTGATTATTGGCCCTAAATGTTGATAACAATGGACAAGAAGCTACTTCAAGCCCTTGAGATAGAGTTGTTCTGATAGGAGTTAGGAGAAATAAAGCAGTCACTTTTATAGGCAACTGGGGTTCCACGCTCAAGGAAAGCAAAATGTTTATATATCATGGAGGAACTGGTACTTGGCCCTGAGAGTGAGGAGGTTTTACAATGAATGCCCTGTTGGTGAGCTCAGGACTCAAATTCAAAGATGGCGACACTCCAAGATGCAGCTGAGTTGTCATTTAGTTCAAGTTCTTCTGTCAACTTTTGGGGGAGCTTCTAAGCTCCCCATCCCTGTCAGCACATTTCTATAAACAAAAAATATTTTTATAAATAAATGCACATTTTAAAATTTGATTTTAAAAGATAATCCAGTTTGGTGGAAGAAAAAAAGCTATCCTCTGACCTTCATGTGCACATGTCATGGAGATACAAACACACACGCAATAATAATGATGAGTAAAAATATAAAAATATGTTCATTTTGACCATGAACCCTGCAGAGACAGCATTATACGTGTTGCTTCTCATATCTGGCTCACTCGAAAAGTTGTGTCTCTGAGTTTAATCCAGGCAGTTGCATGTGCATCATTCTGTCTGTCCTTTCTACAATGTACTCCACTGTGCGACTGTGTCAAAATACATGTATGCATTTGTCCACTGGTAGAGATTCAAATTGTTGCCATTTGAAATTATTGTGGGCATAGGAGTAATAAGTGCTAGTTGATAGATATCCATTTTGCTAACCAGACACATTTCATTTTCTTGGACACATAAAGATATATTTAGCTTTATTGAAACCAAGTTTCTTTATCATGTAAATAATTCTGTTTGATTCAAATCACTATGCTTTTAAAACCATTTGATTTTGTTCCAGTTTCAATAGCAGAAACTTCAGAAAAGCTTTTACTGTGTTTTTTTGCTGATGACTTTTCCAGCTTCATCCATTGCCCTTACTAATATTTTTTTCCCTATGGAGATATGAAGTGTTTGAAACTTGCTCTGCTATCATCACACTTATATCCTGGCTAACAGAAATCTTCAGTTTTGGGTGCCATTGCCCTGGATGGGCATCTTGTTACATCTTACTCAACCCTAAAGACAGACTCACGGTTCCCACTACTCTTCCCCACTGTGAGCTCTTTCAGAACAATCCTTCATTCATCTTCATGTTTGTAACCTCCATCATTATATATGACACATTGTTAAATAAATGAACAAATGGACTTAGGAAACACATTCCAATAATTAGAAACAAAGATACCATGCCCCTCATATTGCAATGCATCTTTGTAAATAAAGTAGAAAAAAAGAGAATCAATCTGAATATCTTACATCTCTGAGATTAATATATGCATCCTAAATTTTCAAAGATCATTGCCACTCATTTGAACACCAATAGAAAACTAATAACCGAAATTGTCCTGTACAATTGCCCCTGATCATAATAATTTCAAGATGATGTTCCAAATGGAACTTCCATAACAAAGAATATAAATGTTATATTTTTGTAATTTCACATTAGGACTTCTATACATACATAAAAAAA